>JAQIWE010003577.1:0-11653 GCA_034698565.1 Campodea plusiochaeta | reverse complement strand
CACGCGTATTAGTGACGTATTGTGGGTGTGTGTTTCACTTTGTTTGTATTCATACCAACAACAAAATATTGTTTGTATTCATACCAACAACAAAATATTTATGTGATTTACTCATGTCAACAAATCTACAGTTCTACACTATGAAACAAGTAAGATATTATTTTTATTGTTAGTCTATATTATAGAATTAAGCAATGAGTTAATTAATTTTTAGAATTAGTTTTATTTATCACCATCTTATAATATTTATTTTTAAAATTTATCCCCTCTAACATTTTGCTCGGTAATCTGATGTTTGATTTTTCAATGATATTATAGTAGTTTTTAAATTAACAGATTGGAAGTCAAACGTTGGTTTCTTTCTTTTTCATTTTTTTTATTAAACTAAAAAATGATAATAAAAATCAAGCAACCACCAAAAGCCTTTTACTCCTGCTTTCATTTCTTGATCTTCTTAAAAAGACTATTATCTTTAATTAAGAAAGAATATCTTTGCTGAGGATATATTCCAGTAAATATTACCATCTCAGGATTTCTACAATAAAAAGCAAGATGAAGAATGATTGGGGCTACAGTACAATGTTTTTTAATTGTATTGTTTTTTTATGTTTTCAAACAATTGTTATTATAAATAATATTTAATTTATAATAACTATTATTATATTACAATGCGGATTAATTATAATTACGTTATTAACCTTATCATAATAAAACTTTAACAGATATTTTTTCTGCCTATTCCAATGTTCCAAAAGGAAATATCAACAATTTAATTCATTTGCTTCATTGATCTCAAAATAATATCAGCTCATCATAACATACTGTTTGCCAGGATGCAGGATCTTGTATCAAGATAATTGTGGATAAACCTAATTAGTCATATGAACAGAAATATAATAAAACAGAATATTCATTTTCTCACTCATATTTCATATAAAAATAGTTCGATGACGTTATTACAGTAAATATCAATGATTCATATTGGTATACAATGAGGTGTTTCGATGTGATATCAATAATGAAGCATAATATTATGTAAATATATTGGTTCGGTAACATACTAAGATCTTGCCTTTATGACAAATAAGCAAAAAGTATTATCTATCAATTTTCCTCATGAGGATTCAACGGTCATCTCATCTTTTTAAACTTTCGAATTTTTCAATATTTTCACAAGTTTTTTAATGAAATTCATAAATTTTGGAAGTAACTTTAATATCAAAAATATATTTCCTGTTTTTTTAGTTCAAAGGTAAACTTCTGCGTAAGTTCGTTTTCCTTCTTATTGAAATTTTGTTATTGTTATGTCGACTTTTCAATATTTTTCTAATCATAATTTCAAAAAATTCATTCTAATTTATTGAAAAAAAAAAAAAAAAAGTTTTTCTCTTGATTTTCATTACATTCTTATTGTCTCAAAATTTCCCTTTCCATATTTACTATAACACATTTTTTTTCCACAGGCAGATTTGAACATGGCACACATAACAACATGTTTAAAAAGCATAACAGTGGAACCAATCATGTTTTTCTTCATGTTTGTGTCCATGTCTCGAAATATCCTGTCTCAAGATGTCATTTCATACAAAGTCTGCCAAAGTTCTTATGGAAGCGCCGGATGCAAAAATAAATCAAATTGGACATCAACGATGAAAGATTACATGCAAACAGATACATCTTACTGGTTAATGTGGTCACATATTTCTGATTTGATTCCTTCTATCATATTTACTCTTTATTTGGGATCGTGGTGTGATAAATTTGGACCAAAGCTGCCATTGGTTCTTCCTATATTTGGAAGTACACTGAGTTTAATATTCTGTACCATTCTATCAGCTGATATGAGCTGTGGTATCTGGTTAATTATTCCTGCCAACTTGGTATCCGGTATCTTCGGTGGCATCGGTAGCTTCTCAATGGCTTGTATGGTATATATTTCATCAAAGGCAACTACTTCAAATATTAGGACTGTTAGCATATCACGAATCGAAGCAATGAGTCTTATTGGTGGGACGATAGGACAAGTTATTTCAGGTAACAACATGAACATAATATAAGAGAGGTTTGGCTTGAAGATTACCTACCAATATACTCTGTATTCCATCATAAGAACTCTCACCGTTTAACCCATCAAGCGTGTTTCTGACAACCGCCAACTGATAATCCCTTGTTAGTTTGTCTAAATTCTTTGACTTTCTTGTGATTTGTATAAAAAATAAAGAATTTGAACCACCCAAACAAGTGGACAACAATGGGTTTACTGCCAAAACAACTTTGAAGAGTTAATCGATTTGAGTTCTTAAGATCGAATACAGGGTATAGCTTTATTGCTTGGCTAGAGACGGAATGCTAGAAAATAAGTGTTTGTCTTAGCCAATGCACGAATTTTGGAATTTTTCATATATTTAAAAAAAAAAAAAAAATTCATGAATATGAGCTATATGTTGAATACCAACCTCTAAACTAGTTGATGAGTTATGATTTCCCTCACTTTCAATCAAATGACATATACCTTATCGAAAATCCATTGCTAAAATGAGCTTGGTTTTTAGAATGTTTCAGATTAGAGAAGTGTTTCTGAAGTAAAAAAAATCGTCTTCAAACATTGTGATGTCATTAATTCATTTATTCAGACAGTCAACGCCTTATATACTTAAATACGAATTCAATGGAAAAAATACTCCAGTAATTGACTAATTGTAGATAAGAGGTCTTCCATTTATGCTAATGCAGAATAACCTCAACAGGTCTAACATTTGGAAATTAATATAAGGGGAGGAATGTATTCCTTCAAACCGACGGTGTCTGAATGAAGTTTTATTATGAATATACAGAGTTGGGTACAGCCAGCGATGGACTGAGGCAAAATACTTTGACCCAGTGAGCCAGTTAGTACAGTACTTGACACAGTGATCCAAAATGGCTCAGTATGATACAAATGGCCCAGTAAGATTCAAATGACACAGTATGATCCGAAATAGCCAAGTATGAGTCAAATGACCCAGTATGATCCAAAATGACCAAGTATGATCCAAATACCCAGTGATCTTGAATGAGCCAGTATGATCCAAATGACCCAGTTCGCACTAGGTCACTGTGACCAGTCATAAAGTAAAATACAGTGACCCAATGAAACACTGTTTAGACAGATCAAACACATTTAACATTAAGTTTTAACATTTCAGGTGTACTCCTCTCTGGTATTGGACTAACTTACACATTTCTGTTCCACATTTGCGTTCTCATTGTTATGTTATCATATTCAGTACTGAAACTAGAAGATTTCACACCCAACAGTGATCAAGAAGACGATTTAGCAATTGAAAATGGCGATTGTTGTCAGAAATACTTCTCTCTCAGCAGTTTCACTGATTCTGTTAAAACAGTTTTTAAACAAAGAGAAGATAATGGAAGAAGTAAAATTATCCTCTTGATGGTTTCATGGTTTGTTATATCACTCTTTATTACTGGTAAGTTTACAGAAATTTCCTTGAAATTGAAACCCTGTAACTTGTTACTTTAATGTACATGATTAGAAAATTAATCAATGTTAGACATTTAATAAAACAGAGTTTCCTAAATCAAACTGTTCACAGTCAAGTTTGACTACGCGTATTTAATTTCCGTGCTATATGCAATTTTCTGAATGATGTTCATTCAAAAAATTGTAAACTGGATGGAAACGGGAAGGTAAAAGGAGTCTATGGCCTGCTGGTTTAACAAAATCTAAACAATAAAAGATAAGCTATTCCATAAAAAATAAAAATCGATAATATTATAATTTTCACAAGTAATTTTTATATTTCAGGAGAACTAAATATATTTCTCTTATACGTAACTGATGAACCATTAAATTGGAAGATCACAGAGTACAGCTACTACGCAGCTACATTACATGGTTTGGGAGCTTTAGTATTACTAGCTGTAATGCCAATAGCTAAGAAGTTAGGAGCATCTGATATGCTGTTGTGTATTATATCTATCTGCACTAAAATCATTGCAATGGTTTTACTTGGATTCAGTTACAATACCGCTATGATGTTTGGAGGTACGTTTTGCAGTTACATCAAGTGAAACTCGTAAAAAGTGATGTCTTTACTATATATAATAGGAATAGATAGGTTTCGGAGATTCAGTGGTTCATCTTGAATGTTTCTCAATTTTAGGAAAATGCATCTCAATCAATAACTAGCTATAGATCCAGCATGAAATAAAATTTATTTGACGTTTTGTTTGCTTTTATCCTACAAACATTAAAAAAATTCGTTTATCTTTAATGGAATGAACCACAGTTATCAAAATTAAGCAATTGATTCAGTGTCGGTTTCAGGGCTTGAGAAATTATCCACTCATCGCCACTGTGACTCACAATACGATACGATAAATTGTGAATTTTCTTTAAAAATGCGCTTCAAATTTCAGCATTTACCTTTAATTTGGAACTTAATTTATATAAACAAACAAAAAAGTTTTTTTTAAACGAATTGTCCAGTAATTTCATGGAAACGTAATTGTTGGCGAAATCTGAATTCTTTGTGAAGTATGTTAACTTCGTGCAAAGTTTTCTGTTTCATAAACAACCATTTTTAGTGCAAAAATTATAATCACATTATCTTTTCTTTTGTGTATGAAAAATTAAATAATGATTCTGGTGTAGTATATTATTTTCAAGATAACACATTACATTTTTGTTTCAGTTGCTGTAATCTCCATGTTTGGGTATTTAGTTATTCCATGTACAAGAGCTTGGTTGTCATTTATAGTAGATCAATCAGAAATAGGTAAGCAATATTCTTTCAGATTCTTTTATCATTAAAAGATTCAATATCTATGATTCAAAATTCCCATTACCTTCACTGGAATTATATCTCAACTTAGATTAAATAATTGATTATGAACTTGTAATCAATGGTTTGAAAATTAAATTTGAAAATGAAACTTACTGTGATTTTTGTAATATTGAAAGAAGAAAAAGATTTTTGTCATATTAAGTTTAACTGTTTATGTCTCAGAGCATAAAGAACAAAATATTTGCAAGATGTCAACAAATTTCCTAAAAACAAAATTCGTAGTATTTTTATTTATGTAATCTGAAAACTATATTTAATATCTGTAATTACTTCAAAGAAATTTGGGCAATAATACAACATACTTTTATAATGTGAATAAAACTAACTGTGGTATCCATATATGGTTTTTGTGTATGTAATAATTAGGATGATTGTAATCGCTCAACTCTTTTTTGATGAGTAGTGGCCCGAAACAATAAATGCAATATTTATTTAATTATTTATTTTTTACTTTATTTTCAGGTAAAGTGTATTCGTTTATGGGACTTTCAACGATCATAACGGCGATTTTGTCTTCAGCGATCTTCAATTCCACTTATCCATTAACAAGATCATTCTTTCATGGATTACTTTTTGAAATAAGTGCACTGGCACTTACAATCCCACTAATTATATACAGGTAAAGGGCCATATTCACATGTCCTGTGCAAGTCTTTTTCAGGGGTAACTTGCCCAAATTTATAATTCCATTCCATGTAACTTGCACTCTCTCCAGACTTGCACAGGACATCAAAATAGAACCCAAAATGAGAAGAAGGAGAAAATCTCGAAATGTCGAAGTATCTGTGTTCATAAATTACATATAAATTTATAGTATAGATATGAGCTAACAATTTTTTAAGTGCAGATAATATTGAGCGTGTTTCATGAGATTGTAAAGAAAGTTATGCAAAAGCAAAATCAATAACAGTGCTATTATTTTATTGATATAATGGCATATATAATGACATATTTCCAATACGAGTTTTGTTGATATACCTGATCAATTTGATCTACTGATTAGTTCAGAATATTTTTTGTGGATACGCTATAAATATATTATAATAATGGTACTACGTCTATTAGTTTACGTCAAAAACGAACATTGCTTTTGCTCCGGTTATCTAAACTGTCAAACTTGAACTAAAAATATTGTTATAATAAGAACTTTTCTGTTAATTTGTGAAAAACAAAAGTGTTTGTTTTTAGATTTTGACAATTAGTTACTATCGGAGCAAAATCAATAATACATTTGATATTGTGGCAGTTCATGTCTGAGCGTGTTCCTCTTTGTATTTAAGTAACTTCGTTTCAGAGGATATAATCATTTTTTCTTATAATAAATTAACTCAGGTGATATATTATGTGCAAAATATAGAATTCTTGACATTAATTTTTCTTCTTCTTTCCAGTGTATTGTTCAAGTCGCAGAGACAAATAAAATGTGCCATTACAGAAGATAAACACATCAATATCGAACTGGTTGTGTGATTCGCTAAAATGTTATTATTTTTGTCATATGCCTAAAAATTGTGATAGATATTAATACTATACGTATGAAAATACACAGCTTAACAAATTATTTGAATAGTTTTACGTTGTGTTTATTTTAATAAGCACGTGTTATGCCAGGCAATGGTATATGAAAGAAAATGTAAGAGTAAGTTTTAATTTCTGTAAAATATAATTTTATTACTTTTGTACAATAAGCTAGTAGTTTTAAGAATAATACATAATTATGTGAAAATATAATACAGAAACATAGAGACTCTGTGATGTTTTGCTATTAAATTATATAGCATTCCTATTTTAAATTAAGGCTGAAAGTTTATACTTTTTATGTACATTTTATTATGAATATGTATAGTTTCACAGAGATGGGCTGAATCACAAAATTTGAATCCAATGACCAATGATAGCACTACCAAGAAGAAAAAATTAAGACTGCAAAGTTATAAAATTATGTAAATGAAATGGTGAACCGACCACGATGCATTAAAAAAATAAATTAATGAACAAGAAATTTTTCAGCTCCAATGGGTTTTCGGGTCCAGTATTTTTTATCCATATAATTTAAAAATCTATTAAATAAAACAACAGTTATGTAGTATTTATGAATTAAGTTTCATTGAAATTTTATTTGAACTTTTCAATATTCTTTAAACGATAATAAATTATTTCAAATTTTCTAAAATATATTCTCTTTCTGAATTCTCAGAACTCTTATCGTCTCAAAACTTCTCTTCCCATATTTCCTAATTCCTCGTAAACTTTCGTTCACCAATAACTTTTTTTATAGGGAAAATGTATATTATTATGAAGCTATTTGCCTTCAATATTGTGTGTAAGATGAGTAAATAAAAAAATTAATTAGTTTTGATTTATTCCCAGTTTTAGTTCTAATATTTTGAATATCGTCGCTGTTATGACAAAACCCAATAACTTTGAGATTTGCATTTTGCATTTTGAGAAAACCTCAAAAAACACTATTACAATATCATATATCTCGAAATAATTCCAATGTCATGCAAAATCATATATCTCAATAAACGACTATAATTACTATAAAAACATTTATAGGCAAAAGGATTAATGTATTTTTTTAAGTGAGGGAATAAAAACTGATAACTTATTATATGATGAAATAAAAGTTGCTTTAAATTTCTTCTTATAATGTTTATTCAACGGACCAGGTTTCGATTTTCAAAAAACCATCATCGTGGCCACTATAAATAACAGGAAATAAATTATTTTTTTTAAATTTAATATAAACTGCAAAATTATCTTAAAATTCATAAAAAAAAATCTTGGTCGGTGAATAAACATTATAAGAAGAACTTTAAGGCAGATTTTATTTCATCATAGAATAAGTGTTCGTCTGGGCAATATCCAATACATTAAAATTAAAGTATTATGTAAACGTTTTCCCCTTTTCTTGGCACAGTATGATGTATATAACCCAGTAGAGAATTTATGAGTTAGTGGTTTTTGCGTGACAGAATTTAAAGTCAATTAGAAAGTGTTCTAAATATTGCTACTGATTGGATGTGGAGATGTATGTTTTTTCAGGATCAAGGATAGACGTCCAAACATCGCTGTAGAGCATACTTAACTCAAAATGGCCACTTTTTGAGTTATATGTTTTTGCCATAACAACGACGATATACAGTTATATACTGACTCCTGTTAATGTAGAAACTAGCTTGAATAATATAATATTTTACATTTCAGAGTAAGCTGCTGATATATCAGCTATATTTAGTTGACAATAGAGTACTACATATGAAGAATTGGCTAAACCGTATATTGTTAGAAAACAACACGGCAGAGCGAGGGGCTGAGCAATAAAAAGGGGTTGACACCTAATTTCGATTTCGCATGATTTCGTTCTGATTTTACGAAAATGTTTCTGCGAAGTCATGTAGAATCAAGCGAAATCAGGCAAAATCGTTCGAAATCACCATTACAAACATAAAATACTATAGATACTTACTTACTTACTTAGGTAGTCCGTTAATCAGCATTAAGCGCGGACTCCAACACTAAGTTGGGTTTGCTGAAGTTACATCGACGGCTGGCAAGGCCCATCGACTAATTCTCAGTTATGGGGTTAAATTAAACCCCAGGACTAAAACACCCCAAAATGTACTAAAGAAGAACACCTTTCCTCATGTACACTCTTCCTACATCACACAGTAAACTGCACTCATGAAAGGTATCTCCATGACCACTACTGCTTTCGCACAATGTACTAAGGAAGAACACCTTTCCATATGTACAATACATTTAAATGACCCTCAAAGTTAGGTGACATCATGATATATATCAGAAATCCAATTCGGCTCAGTTTATAACTGAGGCTATGTAAAATTAGTTTTTTTTAGTTCAAAATGTGATTCTAAAACGTTAAAAATAATACTTCTGACAGATTCTTTACCAATATAACGACAGAAAAGTAATAATGTTACAGATGTCACTCATTTATCCACTAACACACAGAACTCGCAGAAATCAAGAAAACGAGGTTACATCTGTGATTTGAAGGTTAAGAATAAATTAATATAAGTTAATCATCTGTATAAGTTATTGTCACTCTTAGGAATATGTATAACTTTGTTTGTACCAGTAACAAAATATTGTAGTATAACAAATCCTCTCTTACACAGTATGACACAAGTAAGATATAGTTATATGGTGAGGAAATGAATTTTTAGAATTATTTTTATTTATAACATCTATACATTTATAATGGTTCTTTAAACATTGTTTCTGTAGCATTTGCTAAGTATTCTGCTGCTTGCCTTTTCAGTGGCGCAATTCAATAAACTGACTTATCGGAAATCATCCAAACTTTGGTTTATTGTTTTTTTTAACTACAAAAGTGAAAATATTACTGGCGTATTAACCAGCATCAGAAGCCTTTGACTGCTGCTTGCATTTCTTGCTATTCATGCAAAGAACTAGCTCTACAACAATAAATAATATTAGTTTGGGATATATGCAATACAAGAAAAAGTTAGGGAGGATTTAGACTTATCTATTATTTCCATTGCTAAGCCATTGTGAATTCCTGCTTCTTCAGGGTAAATTTTCTGCGTGGCTGAACAATATTGTTATGGACAATATTATGTCATTGGTATTATAAATAACATTTTATTAATTAAATGCATTAAAATGATGATTAATTATTGTTATTATTATAAAACCTTAACAACATTTTATTCCCGCATATTATTATTGGAAAATAATATTTCAATAATTTATATTGTCATAATTAATGCATTTTCAAAAATATGGATTAGACAGCTTCGCACACAATAAAATATCGTATTGATTCAGTATTTTATTGTGCTTGAAGTGGTATAGTATTTTTGAAAATGAATTATCCAAAAGAATAGCCTTTGAATCTCTGAAAAATATATCAATTATATTATAATTATAGTTATTTAATAATATTAATAATTAATTTAATTGTTTCGTGTATCTCAAAGTAAAACAATAGTTCATAACATGGTGTTTTCCAGGATCTAGATAAATGACGTGGATAAACCTAATTAGTCATGAACATTAAATAATGAAACGCGAATATTTATTTTCTTACTCACTGTATCACATAAAACATTACTGTTGGTATATTGCCGTAAATATCAATAATTCATGTTGGTATACAAAAAGGTGTTTTAATGTAATAGTAATGTGAAAAAATATTACGTAAATATTGTTTCGCTGACACATACGCTTTTGCCATTTAGACGAAGAATCAAAATATTTTGCATTGTTTATGTATATCAGCAGTCTGCATGTTATAACGGAATAATAGTATTTACTTCAGAAGAACAGCAATGAAAGAAATTAGCTTTTATCCTTCATCGCGTGTTTTCATTTTGGTGGTGAGACTTACGTTCGTTTTAAAATTTGTCGAGAAATTAAGTGAAATATTTTTGCAAAGTTGTAGAAGTTTTATTTCTCCTCTTCTTTCTTCTGAACGAAAATTAATTATTAATATTCAATTTCTTCTCAAATTTCTTAATTATCTGAAATTTCTCCGAATGATTTGAAAATTGTTATTGTCAATTAATGTTAACAATAATAGAGTTAGAGTTAACAAACCAAATTGACCCAAAGGATACTCTGTAATAACTCGAAAACCTTTTACTTCCACAGGCAGATTTGCACATGGCGCAAATAACAACATGTTTGGGAAGCATAACAGTAGAACCAATCATGTTTTTCTTCATGTTTACGTCATCTTCTCGAAGTGTCCTGAACCAAGGTGTCATTTCGTACAAAGTTTGCCAAAGTCAATATGGAATCACTGAATGCAAAAATAAATCAAATTGGACATCTACAATGAAAGATTACATGCAAACAGACACATCTTACTGTTTAATGTGGTCACATATTACAGAATTAATTCCTTCTATTATAATTACTCTTTATTTGGGATCTTGGTGTGATAAATTTGGACCGAAGCTACCATTATATTTGGAAGTATACTGAGTTTAATATTCTGTACAATTCTATCAGCTGATATGAGCTGTGGTATCTGGTTAATTATTCTTGCTAATTTGGTATCCGGTATCTTCGGTGGCATCGGTAGCTTCTCAATGGCTTGTATGGTATATGTTACATCAAAGTCAACTATAGCAAATAGCAGAACTGTAAACATATCACGAATCGAAGCAATGAGTCTTATTGGAGGAACAATAGGGCAGATCATTACAGGTAACAGAAGGTACACAATATTGTTCATTTTGCTTGTTCCTTGTCACAGAAACAGGTTCATTACTCTTCACAGGCCAATATATATACCTATATATGAAAGCGTGTCAAACGAAACCAGTTCAAGGCGTGCCACTTGAAAATAGTTGACGGTAGATTTGTGGAACAAGGATGATGAAGTGAAGCTGTGTGTGACAAATGTAACTGCGCTATATTAAATATATGAACTACTCTGTACTCTCCACATATACAGGGTGATCAACATATCGCGCACCTTTTCAAATCTCTATAAAACCTGTAATACTTGGACGATTAATAAAAAGGAGATGCCAAAATGAAGTTTGAGTAGTAAATTTTATTAACATAGTGGGGAAAAATTTGTGAAAGATACCAACTATGTCCAAAATGGCGGTTTTTTCCCTTCCTCTATAATGTAAACTGAAAATGAATACGTGATCATTTTAGCTCAAGTTTTCATATTTGTATAAAATCAGAAATACTTAGAGAATGAATAGAACTGAGTTCCCAAAATGAAGTACGAATATAAAATTTTGTTAATATGGTGAAAAATATTTTGAAAATGTTAGCAAATGTGCTCAAAA
>JAQIWE010003576.1:0-11654 GCA_034698565.1 Campodea plusiochaeta | reverse complement strand
ATTACAACTGACTTGTGAGTATCCTATCCCTCGATAGAAGTATATTTATTTACATTCACTCTACCCCAATAGTGGAACGCTTAAATTAGAACTACACGTTAATTATGTACTTTACTGTGAGAAAATTCACATAGAAATAATGCTTTACAGAATTTGCGAAATATTACGTATAGTCAAAATAAAAAGATCCTTTAAATCTGCTTTAAATTATTATTTTAGAAAAGAAATGAATATATAGAATTGTTGATATTTTTTATTTTTGATGCACTGTCTATTTGGTAGATTTTTTTCGCCGTTTTTTTTACTGTAAGTTAAAAAAGTAAATTACAATTTGGCAGTCAATTCTTAATAATTAATGATGAAAAAAAGCATTGTGCAACTTCACAGTAAAAATATCACTCTCGGGATATAGGAATCACTCCAGGAGTATACGAATCAATAGAGCAATCATAAATAATGGAGGATTCTCCGGTATTCGGTCTCACATCTGATCTGACGTGGTAAACTCCAAAGAGCAGCACAGGAAAATCTGTTATATTACGCATATAATTTCCGGAATTTATTAAAATTTGAGTTAATCTAACCTAAAGGAAACTTCGACACTCGATAAAAAGCAAAATGAAAAGTTTAAATGTAATGTTTTTTTAATTAAAAATTATTGTTGTTTACAAAACAGAAGATACATGAATTTTTATGTTTTTGTTTAATTATTTAAAAAAATTAAATTAATTAATAATTAATATTATAGTTTTTGCAATTATTTCACTCGTGATTCTCACTTTCTTATCTTTTTCTTTTTCGCGTTTGTGAACCTTATTATTGTGTTTTAAAGGAGCCCATAAAACCTGTAATTAATTGAAGTTCAAGTCCACCATATATTTTTTTTCTTTCTTTATTTTATTAGAAATATATATAATAATTACCATGTCAGTTTTAAGATATTTCTTTTCTTTTGGGAAAATTCAAGGTTAACTACTTTAAGTGAGGCGTAAAACACCAGTTTAGTGATCCTAATCTATGGCGCATAAATTATATAATTTTCAGTACACAATTTTTATAGGACAGTGAGCTATAAATAAGGACGTGCGCATGAGTTTCTGAGACTTTATGGTAAGACTTTTTTTGTATTTTTGTTATAATTTATTTTCTGGTAATAATATTAAATAACAAATTATTTTGTTTGATTGTTTAGGTTACTTTGGGTAGTTTTTTTTCTTCTTAAATTTAATAATAATATTTTATCAGTAACATAATTATACAAAAACTGACCTTACCGAACCTCCAAATTTTTTTTTGAATAAATTGTGTAAAATATGTAGGCCTATCAGTATACCAATGCAATGTGTTTAAACAATTAGTTTTACCTGTAATAATAATATGATTATAATTGCACCTAAAAATATTAATAATGATATACAATTTATTATTATTATTATTATTATTATTGAATATTTTATATTTGAACCAGCAATAAAGCAAGAAAACAGGAAACAAGATATTATTATCGTACAATATTATCAACGACAAAAATATTACTTCAACCTTATAAAATATCATTCATCAGTATAAAATAACAGGCTTATAATTATAATGCCCGTAGTGACGTACTGGGCATTTCCGACTTGCAAGCACATCTTGACACCGACCTAGGTTTTATATGTGCCATCCATCCAAGTAAGTAAATTAGTTTATTTCATAAAAACAATTAATATTTTTCTTCTGAATATTTAGAATAATAAAATTATTAATTTGTACCCTAAAATTCAGGGATGAGCAAGGGGGATTTTAAAGTTTTACATGTTCATAATAGTATTGCTTCTTGCGATATACCCTTTCTTAACTACCTTCAATTTTTTTCTTCACAATTGGTATTACTTAAAGTTACTTCATAATATATTATTATACTAGAAAACGAAAACGTTTTATATATAAAAAAAAACATTTTTAATCTTGACAAAAAATTCCCCTCATTGTCCATACAATTTTTGCTATGAGAAAGCACCAATGTTTAATTGCAATTATTAACACGTTTGATGCTCTATTAGTGCACCTTTTAGTTTTTACAAAAGTACGTTTTTGTTTTTATGAAAACCTGAACCTCCCACACCCCCTTGCTACGCTGATAATTTTACAAGAAATATATATAAACGAGAGTATTTACTCTTCTTTCATAACGAGTTATCAGAATTAATTGTGTGAATCTATACAGCTGTATGTTAACATATTTATAGAAGGTTACCTTGAAAATTGAATACAGATCTGTTTTATAATTATACAAAAATGATGTTCGTCGTAATAAATAATAATAATATATGTATAATTAATATGTCTACCATAAATTAATTACAATAATGTCAATCAGGACTGTGGAAATAATAATAATTTTTATAAAAAAGGTATAGATGATTTTTGTTATATGTTGTGAAAAACGGAATCTTCATTAATTTAAATTTATATGGTATTCGGAAATAATATCCCCCGCGCCCTCCACGTATTTTGGTCTGGACACGCCATTATAATGAATTGTATTGAATTATCATATTACTTTCAGAAAGTTAGAAGTATCTGACCTAACCATGTATTTTAAGTTGAGAATTAAACACTGCTTGATAGCTATTTTCAGTTTGCTTTGGTAAAATATTAATAAAAAGACCAATTTTCGTGAGCACATATTATTTTCTGATTTTTCATATTGTGTATTTTCAGATTAAATGGATTAATTTACGACAGTACCGTAATGGAAACTATTTTGGCTGCCCCTTCTGGAGATCTTCAACTACCTCTGGTGGTCAAAATCGAAAATGTTAACAAAGCCTATTTCAGATCAAAAGAGCAAGTTCTCAAAAACCTCTATATGACCATAAGAAAATGCGAAATGTAGGTATATATTACCAGTGTTAAAGTTTTGATTTTTCCATTATTTATATTTTTATACGGTAATTATATTTCCAGATTTGGTTTATTGGGGGCTAGTGGATGTGGTAAAACTACTCTTTTAAATTGCATTCTGGGTAGAAGAAATATTGACAGTGGTGACATCTGGATTTTAGGAGGGAAAACGAAAACAAAGGAAAGTGGAGTACCAGGAAGGAAAGTTGGATATATGCCACAAGTAAGGAATTGAAATAATTCAAAGGAAAGATATTGTCACTTTTGTTCCTGTTCTTAATAAAACCTGACATGATAATTTTTTTACAGAATAAGAATCAACAAAACATAAGAAGGTATAATAATTATGATAGATATTTAAAATAAATATCGATTTTGAAAGAGGATTTATCAGAATTTTTAAAATTTGTCAAGGGCACTCGAGTAGTTTCAGCTGTACAAGACACAAGCCACATTAAAAATAAGGGCATTAAAAAAAGTAATAAAAAACACCTGAACTTTCAAGACCACTAATATAATTATTATTTTTAAATGACACTTGTGGAATTTTCTCTCTTGGTATAATAATGTAAAATGTGTTACTAACTGATACATGAAAAATTGTGAGCAAACCACAACATTTTGGCCACTAACTTTCAAACAATAAAAAACTTATTTGACGTTTCGTATGCTTTTATCTTACAAATATTTTCAAAAAACAATAAATTTAAAATATTGTTTTTTGAAAATGTTTGTAAGATAAAGGCAAACGAAACGTCAAATAACTTTTTTATTGATTGAAAGTTAGTGATCAAGATCCATTTACCTAAAAATGTTAAGCATTCAAGAAGAACCATAGAGTCTCCGAAAATCTATCGAAACAATACATCTTTTTCAGAACATTGCACTTTCTTTGGCTTTCACCATTAAAGAAATTTGTTATATTTTCGGTTGGACTAACGGTATGAATGGAAAAGAAATTAAAAGCAGAATTGAATTTTTAACAGGTTTACTGGAATTACCTGATAGAGGTAAAATTATTCAAACTCTAAGGTACGTTCCAAATACAAAAACGCTAGAATGGATATTTTAATATTACTTTTTTTTGCAGCCATGGTCAAATGCGTCGTGTTTCCTTTGCAGTTGCTTTACTTCATGAACCAGAATTATTAATTCTTGATGAACCAACAGTTGGGGTAGATCCAGTACTCAGGAAAAAGTAAGACTGATTTTTTGGGGAAAAATTAGATCCTTATTTTCATTCCAGAAATAAAAATATAAAAAAAACTTTAAAAGTTGTAAAAAGCACAGTACTGTAGCTTCACAATTTCTTTTTTAGGATATGGAATTATTTAAAAGAAATCACATATAATGGTACACAGACTGTTTTAATAACCACTCATTACATAGAAGAAGCAAGAGATGCTGATACGGTAAGCTATTTGTGGTATTTTTAAATTTATTTTTGAAGGCGTTACGAAATTGACGGAGACAGTCAGATCTCGCTGTTATTTGCTTAAATTTACAACACTTTGAGTTCAAAGTTGAATATAAACTCAATATTCTAAGTTACCAGAAGATGTTGGAAATCTTAACGCTATAACTTGTTGACATAAAGAGACAATTTCCAATGACATTTATGAGGAAATAAGATTTATTATCATTACTATTGTTTTTTCAGTAATGTTTAGACAAAACGACTGTTTCAGCTTATTCTCTTGCGCATAATTTTAAATCAAATTTTTAATTATTTTTTTGTAGGTCGGTATGATGAGTAATGGTAAACTTCTGGTACAGTGTAACCCGTCAAATCTGCTGAGAATCCACAACACAAACTCTTTAGAAAAAGTTTTCTTCGACATGTGCTTTGCGGAAACTACGGAAGATAATACTGTAAGCGTGACCTCTATTATTAATGTGTCTTCCCATACTCAGTTTACCACTGTAAATTGACAAATACCACAGAATAAAAATACAATATCAATTTATATGAAATATTTTAACATTTGTGCAAAATGTGGATCGATGGAGTCCGTTCTTCAGTCATGATTTCTTAAAAAGCTTCATTTGCAGACCAAATCTTATAAGTTCCTCTGGTTTTTCCTTGGGCACCCATATGTTTGACAGAGAAAATCTTATATCGCTTCTATGATAATAATATATACCGCCATAGAAATTTAGAAAATCATTTGTCGTTTGAACTTCAGTATTAACGTGTAATAGGCAATTTAAATGTTGCTAATATGTTAACATCCTTTTTATAGGAATCAGAACAAAGTGGTCAAGAATCGAATGGCATAAAGAATGGATTTTGCCAGTTGACGCGTCAGGTATGGGTAAAACATTTTTATTATTTATATACTGCTTTAAGATCTATATTTACTGATTAATTATTCTGCTATTCAATTCAAAGGAAAGATATTGAAATCAAGAATTCATATATATATAAATGTATTTTGTTGTTGTTTTGTTTTTATTTCTAAATGTGCAAATTGAAAGTAATTTTTTGAAAAGTACCAATTTTTTGCATTCTCAATTAAGATTTTTTTTTAAATCGTTCAGCGTGATTAATTTTGTCTTCATATTTATTTTTAATTCGTATTTGCAATAACAAATAAAATTATTTTACCATGAAGATCATATTACCGCATTAAGAATGTAAATAAAATTAATTACACCACAGAGATATAAAATACTCTTTGGCAAATAATTCAAAGCACCTTTGTTTACCATAAAATGTTATTTATTATATAATTAAACAGAATTTCCTAGAAAAATACATTTTTTATACACAAATAATGAAAAAAAAAACTTTTTTTACCGTGAAACATGTTATTGCTTTTCAGGTAGAAACCAGGAAGAGATCCCAGTCTGATAATGAAGTCGTCTGGGATTTTAACCTTCACAGACTTTTTGCTAATACAGTAAGAAGATTCCTAAGACTGAAGCATAATCCATTGTAAGCTATATCAATGTCATCAATTAACAAAAATTTTATAACCTTTATACTTTTTCATATTATTCGTTATGAATAACAAGTTAATTCTACATTACAATAAATATACTGAACTTTGAATAATGGTAATTGTTTAACAGAATGTAATTTAAATAACTTTCTATACATTAAAAAAACATCTTTTTCGATTCAGCATTAAACGTGTACGTTGATTCTATTAGGTATCTCGTTTTTCTATGCCTAACTTCTCACTGTCTTATTCGATATCCTAGGGGAAACATAAGGCACTCGACTGCTTCAAGGCACTCTTAGAACTGATTTTTTTTAACTACATTTAAGTTTAAAAAAATTGTTCCTTTCAATTTTGTACTCTTCTATACATATTTTTTATTTCAGGTACCTGATGACGTTTACAATAATCCCAGCTATAATTATGACTACAATATGTTTTACGTATGGTGGACTTCCAAGAAATTTAAAATATGGAGTAATAAATTATGAAAATCCTGAAGAACCAGTGTGCCACGTGTTTGATGATTGTTTATTTTTAAATCTGAGCTGCAGATATCTTGATAGCCTTGATAAGAGCATGATAAATTTAGTAAGAACTTTATATATATAAAAATTTAAAGAAATAGTATTCTTGACTGGGATTGTTGAGTTATCGTTTCATTTTTTAAGTAAATGTTCTGTTTTCTGTATGTGTTAAAATTTGAATCTATTGTAACAGTAATAAAAAATTCAATAGAATATCATTTTGTCTACGATTCTTCGTAATTCCCAAATAATAAACGTTACGAAAGTGGTAATATATTTTCTCTAAAGTAATTTATCAAGCTCTTCTTTGCATACAAACCAAACTCCTTAGTATGATATACATTAGATTGGATGTGCTCACATACTCCTGATATTGTTGTATAATAATAATAACAACAACAACAAAATACCAGGAAAAGAAACAAAGTTGTAATTTCAGATATAAATATAGCTTTCTTTATCTTGCAGTGAATAAAATCTTAATGTATTTATACAGAAGAATAAAACTGTAATTAAACTCGTTTTCTTTTGCAAATTCATTTATAATATTTTAATATTATATGTTGTAAGTTTGTTTTAGGGGGTTGAGGCATAACAGTTCTTTAATGAAACGTACTACACTATATTATGTTGGTTTATTATTTCCCTATTTTATTTCTACTACAAAATTCCAGGTTCCTTACTTCGATGAATCTGTCGCTATTGAAGACACTGAAGATGGTATTATCAGAGGAGTTTTCATAATACCAGAGAATTTCTCTATATCAATACTAAACGATCTCACAGGATCTATAAAAGAGAGAAATAATTCTGAAATCAAGAATTCAATTATTCAAATTAGAATGGACTTATCCAGTAAGTTTTGATTAATTTGAAAAATATTATAATATTAACTTTAACTTTTATTTTATTCTCTACAGATCCTTTTCTTTCATCTTTCGTCGCCAAAACAGCAATAGAAACTTACGAATTATTTCTAAGCGATTTCTTAGATTATTGTGAATTTGATAAGACTTTGGTTGAGTTTCCTTTGGATGTGAGTAAATAGAATTTTAAGAAAGATATTTATTGTCAATTCAATTATGTAAGGTAATCATCATCACTCATGGTCTTTTTAAATCGGTTATTGTTTATAATAATTACCAAGCGTAGGAATTGCATTAGAATGATGTTAGCACTTATTGCAGCTATATTACAACTATCCTGTGGTGTAGGCAATACATATTACAATTGAGGCACTAGGGTTTCATACCACTCAGGATATATCACTTCATGGCAGGAGAAAAAAGGAAATTATTTTGGAAATAACGAAGAAAATGTACTGTACTCAGTTGCAACGTTATTATTTATTTCACAATAAAATGATAATATGCTACAATGATCCCTGATTTATATATTGCAAAATAAGTGACAACTTTATATTAATGCTTTTAATAATTCCTCGTCAACTTTAAATCAACTTTGATATTCTCAATGCCAACATGACATTATTTTAAAATATTTTTAATACATGCAACCATATACAACCCATTTATTTTTCAGCTACGTCACTCAATTAGGAAACCACTCAATGCCCAATACAGAGATTTTGTTGCAATAGGAATTTTGGTTTTGTAAGTATACTCCTTCATTTCAATTGAAACAAGAAATATAATGATAAAAGTGAAATAATGAACTAAAATTTAAATAAATAATTATATTTTTCAGGGGATTACTGTTTATTTCAATTGGACTAACAACATTTTCATTTCTTTTGGATAAACTGGAAGGAGTAGGAGACAGACTGGCAGTTGCAGGTAAGTATTTTTTTAGTTTTTGAATCTCGAAAATGTTGGTCATTAAAAATGTGTTTCTTACCAATTTACGAATTTGTATTGATCTTAATCTACGAAGACTTACCATTTCTGGGTGCTGACATTTACACCATTTTGATTTTACATAATTGTAATTATAATCATTTTCGAGAATATTAATTGCTGTTTTCTTGTTCTATAATATTCAAAATTTATTTTATTAATATTAATTTTTCCTCCTCAAGGTCGAAACTCTTATATAAACAGAAAATTTTTGATATTCTTGAAATTTTCAATAATTATATTAATCAGCAATTAAAATTAAAAGTGAAATATTATTATAAAATATGCTTAGTGATGAGAAACACTTAGTGGTAAATAACTTCTTTTAGCTTGAAAAAAGTCAGTTTTGCAATAGTTATTCTACTATTTATTTACGACAAGAATAATATAACGTATAATAAACTACACTTTCTCTTATTTTCAGGCACTACCACAATGGAAATGGTACTATCCCAAATGGCCGCCCAATATACTGTATTAATGTCAGTAATGTTAATTGAATGTATTATTGTACTTTGGGTATTCAATGTACATTATACTGGTTCATACTGGAGTTTTGCTGGATTATTAATTTTACAGGGAACTGCAGGAATGTCGATTGGTAAGAAAACTGCAAAATGTTATCATCAACTTTTGGATCCAAAAGAAAAAAAATGGATTTTTATACACGAGTGGTGATCAATGCATTTTTTGCGAATTAGGTAGTTTATTTTAAATTTTTACTTTTTTAGAATCAAATATTTCCTTAATAGCATCAACACAAGCACCAAATGCTAATCAGCAGTTGTGACATGGATGGTCTTCGGTTCCAACTCGATAGACGTCGAAGTTTTTAGGTTCCAATACAAAACATTCAATAAAACTGCTGCTGAGTTTTGCCGAGCCCATTAACTAAATTGCTAGCAAGAGTGAAATCTCATGGTGTATAATAACAGCCTGAGCTTTATTGGTCACCATGGTTTGACTGATAGATAATTATATTTTCGGTTCGTTACATACTAATACTAATATAGTTCTCTTCGGGTTTGACCACACCATTTTAAAATTATGTGTCAGAGTCAAAAAAACATTTATCCTTTGACTTTGATACCCCTCAAGTACTGTACCTTTAACAGGTTAGTTTATTTATATTATTATTCTTTTCAGGTTTCCTGTTATGTGGTATAAGTAATGATCAACAAACTGCTGGAATTATTTATGCAGGACTTTTCGCCATCAGTATTATTTTGACTGGTAAGAAATTGCAACAAGAAATGTTATTATAAGGATGATTTCTACGTGATAAGTGATAATCGTAATTACACCAATTAATAAATTTGAATTCTTTCTAGATTACATTAGTATAAGCTGCCTTTTTTCATTAGAATTTAATATTAAGTAACTCCCAAAACTAAAAAATACGGAAATAATTTACAGGTTTATATAATTTTATAATATCCAATAGGCGTAAGCGAAAGTATCCACTAAGTATATCTATTTTCATCAAATTTCATTTCATTTTTTTCATTTCTCTAACATCTTGTAGGTTGTGCTTGGCCTTATGAAAGTCTTCACCCAATTCTACAATGGGTTGGATATTTTCTACCCAGTACCCTGCCAATAAAATCAATTCATAACATGGCAAATAAAGGATTTGGAATTTTGCATTTATCAGTAAGAAACAATAATAACATTTGCAATTTTTTCTTTGTTTTCATTTATTTATTTATTTTCAGGTATGGCCTGGTTTTGTATCTTCGGTAGCTTGGATTGTAGTTCCACTAATAATATTTAATTTAATAGCATCTAAGAGGGAATCGACTTTATTATGACATTTTAAAATCTGCAGTATTTTTTTTTTCTTTAAGGCAGTTGTTCCTTAAATATTTCCTTTATTTAATTTCTTGTTTTCTTCTTATATTATACAATTACTGATTTGTTATGTAAACTAAATGTATCATGTTTGTATGTTATTATAATGATTGTCATGTTCCGCATTTTTGTAATTTATTTCGATAATAAAATTTCTGTTATAAAATATACACCATTTTAATTTTTTGACTACCATGTTCATGACGATTTACAAATAGTATAATTATTTGGGTAATTATATTTTGATACTTATACACTCACACAGATAACTGAAATATTTTAATACCATAAAACAATCAGAGCGTACAAAAATTTTAAAGTGGCATTTAAATTTTGAAATTCCTTCACAAATCCATCTCTTTCTTCTTTTTTCCACGAGAGTCGCTAGTGTTCAGAAACGTCGCTGTATCAGTACTGCCATCTGTGAAAGAGTTTTTCACTAAATAAAATTGCAAGTTGGAAAACATGAAGTACCATACAGGAAGAGCGGAAACATATTAAACAATACACTGTGCCATTCTAAAAAAATTGAACTATGAGTATCAAATGATAAAACTATCGCTGAAACAGAACCTACGAGATTGGATCTTTAGACCATTTCAGAGGAAATCGTATGGGTGTCGCCATATTGGAAAAGGTCCAGGTAGTCTAAATTTAAACTGCTCGAGAACAGCGATAATGTTGTGCAATTAATATTTAAGTCAAAACAATGAATATCTATCATAATTATCCTCAATTTAAAAATCGAAACTCTCAGAAAATCGAAATTAATTTTTTGAAAGGAAAATATTATCTCAATTTTGCCATTTTTGATATCTCAAAATAATTCCACTTCGCATAAAATTTTTTTCTCAATGCTTTTATTCCTGGGACATTGCACTATATACACTGGAAAACATATTTTTGCTAAATAGCTCGAAAATAAATAATTAGATGAAAAAAAACATCGTTTTCCCTATCCCCGTCAATGTAATGAAGGTCCAGGTGTGTCCGTAATGGCGACTTCCACAGTCCTCGGCTGAAGTAGCGTATATTATCTGGAATATTTTATATGTAGTTTCCGCAGGACTGAATATAGCTTGTTGAAGTTAGTTGAGCCACGATTTCTCATTTGGTTGCACTTCTGCTGACATTACAAAGAATATGAAAAACTTAACTTTTTGCAATAAGTTTCCATCAGTCACACAACGTAAGAAACCATTAACTTTTAGTCATTCTTATTATATAATTTCCATTTTTTTCTCTTTATATTAATTTATGACTCGATGACTGCAGCTTTTCTTAATTCTCTTTTAACATTAATTCATCACTGCTTCAGCACAATATTTCAAATTTTGACCAATCAATTAAACTATCACATAATAAGTATTTAATTCAATGGAAATTTTGTCAAATATCACAATAATAATCAATATCAAAGTTTATTATATTATACTGATATCATAGAGGACCATATAGGATTCAACAGTCTGATGGTGTTGTGGTACCTTTGACTGCCTTCACTTATCTAGGAAAGAGTGGTTCATAAGGATAAAAAGATAAGTCATATGACTTGTATATTACTTGTTTTGCTTCTTTTGCATACT
>JAQIWE010003575.1:0-11657 GCA_034698565.1 Campodea plusiochaeta | reverse complement strand
TCTCCCCCCCCCCCCCCCCCCCGTAAATGCCTATCGTGAAACCCCCCTGTGGGCACCCCTAGTGTCACAGTTCTGAAAATATCTGATGAGGAATACATCAAACCTCCTCCAATGATAACCTAAAATATCCAATATTTCTTTCTCCTGATTTTTCTTACATATTTTAAGATAGTTCAGTATTTTTGTCACCATACCTCCCACAATTCCACTTTGACAACTTGACATGTTATCTTTTTCTTAAAATAATATACCCAAGGAGAGTTTATAGTGTATTATGATAGATTTAAGAAACAAACTTTGGAAGGAATTAAATGGAATTTTGTAGAAAAAATTGTTGAAAACTAATTTAAAAGAGATATGTTAGGCCTATATGAAGTCAAGATTATTTTATTGCTAGTAGGTACTTTGTTATGTGTTTTATGTATTGAAAACTGTGTCACTTAGTCTGTTATGAAATGTTTAAAAAGATCATTGTTTCACCAGGAAGTATTTTCAGTGAATGTAGCATTCAGTTTTCAGTAAACTTGACTTTAATCAGTTAATACTGTTACTGTTTTAAAATTATGATTAATGTTACTGTTTTAAATTATGATTTCATAAATGAAATTGTGCCTATACCTAACACAAGAGAAAATATATTTATAATAGGTGCAAAGGAACATTGGTGTTTTTAAAACACACATTGCCAGGAAAAGTTACTGTAGCCTATCTTTTGAAATTTGGAGCCTGTAAAAGTTGTATTAAATGATAGACCAAAAAACCCAAAAAATATATTTAATGTTACTGAAGATGCAATTTAATAGTCTCCTAACAAATAAAACAAAAAAAAACATGTAAGTTGTTGAACACAAATTTAAAAACAAATGAATTCTTCAAGCAATAAACATCCAAATGTCAATGTAACATTTACATTCCTTCAGGTACCTCATAGAAAATGGCGCTAACGTTGCTTCAGTAAACAACGATGGTGAACTTCCCGTTGATATCTCGGAGAGTGAAAGCATGGAGACTCTACTTCAACA
The DNA here is from genome assembly GCA_034698565.1 of Campodea plusiochaeta. NCBI lineage: Eukaryota > Metazoa > Arthropoda > Diplura > Rhabdura > Campodeidae > Campodea > Campodea plusiochaeta. The sequence continues at coordinate 10,635 of JAQIWE010003575.1, read as the reverse complement.
AGAAATAGCTAAGAGAGGTAGACCTTTTTATAATTAATCACTATTTCTAAATAAAGATGGGCTGTATTAAATGAATTGTTTGACATTCTACAAAAACCATTTTTTTTAATAAATAGTATTTGTATGGTTGTGTAACTTTTTGCTTTTTGTAGTGCTACTCTTTAATATTTAGAATAGACAAAAAAGGGGCAATATATACCCTGTCTCAAAGCAAAATTCCAGGCGCCTTTCACTTTTTCCATTACCGACCTGGAATTTAGCATTAAAACAGGGTATACAATGCTAATGCAGGGTAGCGCACTGGAAATGGTGTAAAATAAATTGGCTAATACTCTGCAATAAAGTGAGATAGAAAATGGTTACTAAGTCTGAAAGATATGTTACATAGTTTGTTTATGATGAGCCGAAAATATTTCTATATAAATTAAATATATTTTGCCATATTGGCAATCTTAGTTTAGGTCACGCCGTTGGTAGCTGAAAAAATAATATTATATTTGAATCCAGTGATAAAAAGTAGCTTTAAAACATGTGTAACAATGCTATATTTATTAAGTTCAAAATTAATGATGTTCTGGCAGCCATATTGAAAATCCATTGGTTAAAGGTCATGATGATGTTGAACTGAAGAAATAATAATATCATATTTGAATTCAGCATTAAAAACTAGTCCTAAAACATGTGTAATACGGTAGTACTAAATTTGATAACTTCAAAATTAATCCTATTTTTTGGCGGCCATCTTGGAAAAACCGGAAAAATAGACTTTCCGTTCATCCGATTTTGTTGAAATCGCTTCTGTTGCAATTTGTTCAGGGTCAAATGCTATTTTCAGTCTACTATATCTATAAAATAGAAACCAAATTGACTCAATAAAGAGGCAGAATAACCATTTTATTGACGTAGGCCTATAAGCAGTTGTCATGTTTTCGGCCATCTTTGCTTGCTACCATGAAGCATATTTTTTTAAGGCCCATGTCTAGCTGCTACCTTTTTATTTTTGGATGGTAAGAAAATTAATATAAATTATTTATGCTAAAAAGATTAATATTTTGTGATTAAATAAAAAAATTCAATTTTGCTGCAGGTAACCTTTTAAAGAATAGGGAAAAGGTCATTTTTGGAAATTCATAGGCAACTATTGAGCGACGTCCATTTATCTAAAAAAGGAAGGTGTGACGTCGCAAACCATTTGAACAAACAGGTTTTCTGAGTCTTAACGTGAATTAAAATAAATGAAAATTATTATTAGAACGTATTTTTGTACTAACTACACAACAACTCTGTTAATAGCCTATGTGATTCTACTTATGTCAGGTGGTCTTTAAAATGTATTTAAAAATTAATTTACATTCAAAATCGCTTGTTTGCTCTTAAATAGTGTGAATAGTAAATAATCAGTATAATGTCAACAATTTTAATGACAGTAAAGTTTAGAAAAGTAAATTCGCAAAAATTTCAATCCAAATTTAAAAGTTCTTTATTTATTCTATTTCGTCCCACCCCCACTCCTTGAATCTATGAGCGAAATTTAAATATCCAGCATAATAAATTAATTAATATTATGTTACAACTAAACTGAAGCTATGTAATAAACAATAAACATGTGGTCACAGAAAAACAATGTCATTTCTAAGTTGTTGGAAAACTTTAAACTTCTCAACTTTAGGTACCGGTATTGGCGGTATGTGATGAAGAATGTCTCTGTTTATGTAACGTAACAGGCCTATTTAAAATATGGACATATTTTTTGTTCATCATAAATGGTAAACTATGCATTACATATTATTCAGACTTAGTAACCATTTATTTATCTCATTTCATTGCAGAGTATTGGTCTTTTTATTTTGTCTCTTTTATCTCTTTTTAAAAGTGTTTTATTTTCAGTTATTTTGTACTTTAACTTACGGATAAAACCTTGATATTAAAGGTGCAGGAACGTTTAGAAACAGTTAGCCCCAATTGTTTTCTTGTATGGTAGTAGATTCCTAGTCTTGATCCAAGAAGCCACAAAATCTCATAATTGTATAAAAAGAACACTACATTAAATATTTTCTGTTCCAACCATTCTCTAGGTATTGATTGTGATTCAGTTCGTAATTGGGAAGAGCGTACGATGCTTGAAGATGCTAAACAGTGGTTGAACAGTGGAAGGTTCGAGGATAGGCCACATCCTAAGACTGGAGCCACTGCACTGCATGTAGCTGCAGCGAAGGGGTATCTCAAAGTTATGAGGTGGGTAATTTACAAATGTATTTAGGGAAATTTTGGAACTTGCAATAATGATCTGAAATTTTAAATATGCATATTATAGGCTTAGCTTATTTCAGAATTCAAAAACAATAGGTTTGTTTTGAGTAAATGTGAGTTGTCAGTTATGGTATACTGCAAAAGGCTAAAAATTGTTTTTTTATTACTTCATTTTCACAGGTTACTGAAACGAGAGTAATGTTAACCTATCTTACAAAAAAACTCCATTACTTATGTTATTTTATAAATTTGTGTGAAGTATATTAATAAATATGATGGGTGTACCGAAAGTAAGTGCAGTTCTTTCATATTTCAAAAAGTATTAGTCCAATTTGAATGAAATTACATTAGTTCTTTCGCCTGAAATTTAAACATAGAACATAAATATTAACTTTATGTTATAGTAAATGTTGTTGACGATATATAGAAAAAATTTGTCTTAATTCATACATTATTGCCAGTTTGCCTGCACTTCACCATTCTTCACGTACGCCCGTTTTGTAACCCCTTACAGTAGATTATTAACATCTTGAATGAGACTTTTCTCAAATCGAAAATAAACTTCACGTAAGTGCTTTATTTAAATTTGGAAATAGTAAAAAATTAGATGATGATAGAAGAGATTGAATTTCTATGATTTATGGTACAATTATATTTTTGATTCTCCTTTTTCTTCTTATTTCCTTATAGCACCCTAATTCAGTGTGGTGCAAAAGTCGATTGTCAGGATTTTGATGGTTGGACACCTTTACATGCTGCTTCACATTGGGGGCAGAAAGAAGCCTGTGAAATACTTACTGAAAATATGTGCAAAATGGATATTAAGAATTATGTGGTCAGTGGTAGTAAATTGTTTAAATTGTAGTAATTTGCATGCTGTAGATTTTGGAAATAGGCCCTAGTTACTTTTACCAGCTCTTTTGTAAGCAATTTACTTGTTATTGAAGTGGTGCTGAAAACTTTTGATCAGTTGTTATACTGATTTAATAATGCCATGCTTATTTTGTCAGATTCTCAGTATATGTAACTTACAACTGGCCTAGATGTTTAATTTCAAGTGTATCACAGTTTTGTGTAATGCTACAGTAAAAACTTTTAATCTCTGGAATATATTGTCCATTTCACATGAATTATATTCCACTTTTAGCTTTGGATTTTTGTGCAACTTTGATTGAAATTTAATAAATTGAGTAAATGTATGAATAGTAAATATCTTATAGAAATATTTGTCTTCACATTTGAGTATTTACAAGATAATGTAACAATCTTCCAATGTCAAATTCTTCTTTATTGTCATTGACAAATTACAAAGTTTTGTCATTGACAAATTACAAAGTTTTGTCATTGACAAATTACAAAGTTTTGTCATTGAAAATAATAGACTCAGTACACAGAATGATAATTGATTTATAACAATGAAATGAAATTTGAAATGATTAGCAATCCAGTCTAGATTATAAAACAGCCTAATGTTAGCATATAGACACTGTAACTATAATTGTTAATAGTGCTCAATACCCAAATGTCAACTATACTTTGAACTAATAGGCATATTGTGTTCTTTTTTGTGTGTTTATAGGGCCAGACAGTATTTGATGTAGCTGATACAGACACAGTGAGAGTATTAGAAGATTTAAGAAAGAAACAAGCATCACTTAAAGGGGGGAAAAGGTAAGACAATTTTACAATGCATTTTTTTATTGTAATTTGAAGTGTGTTCAAATGAAACACTTACGAAGGATCCCATGTAAATAGTTTACGATTGATTTTCTGGAAAATGATCTTAAAATGAAGCTGTATTATTTTGATTCATACACAAATTTCGTTTTTCAACAAGTGCCTGCATTTCGGTACTGAGGTTAAAACTCCTCCAAATAGGATGTGGGAGAGGTAATACAGTTTTTGACTGTTGAAGGCTATAGAAAAGGTAAAAACAGTGGATGTTCATCTGGGAATGGTTGATGTGTATGGAGAAAAGTACGGTACTTCTTAAAGACAACAATTACACTTCACAGAATTTTAAACTTGTGAGAATGTGACGGTGACTGTCAATGTTCACAACTGATCATTGACATTGTGGTCATATAAATTGATATGAAATATCCAAGACTGAACAAGTAAATTTGATTATTATCTTTTACATTTTTCATATACCAGTATACACATTTTCAGATGAATTTCCACTGGTATTTAAAAAAAAATTTGGAACTTGGTTGTCAAAATGGCAGCGAACATAATTTCTTTGTTACCAAATCTCTATACTTGGTTGCCATTTTTCTTACGGTAAAATTATCTAAAGCATTATGTGTACAAAAACAGTCCTTTTTTCAATAGTAATAATGCTGCGAATAGTTACAGCCTAATTGAATTTTAAAAATGTTTACAATGTTATTCTGCCTGTCAAAAACAAATTTCATTTCAAACTTCAAACAAATTTCATTAGTAGCAGATCTCTGTTAGGAAATTTTTAAGGTATTTTTTTAAAAGAAATTTTGTACACACCATTGCTGGTTCTTGCTGAAAGATTTTTTCAGTGTACATTTTTTATCATAATTTCGGAATAAAAAATCGTATTCTAAATCGGAAACCATCATTTGAAAGAGCAGAAAAAGACAATTCCAATGGTGTGTAACATGACGTTTAACCCACATTGCCACTGTCTTGCATGATTTTCATGCCACAGAAGTTAAAAACAGCATTTATTCCCAAATCTTATTTGGAGGGTTTTAACCTCAGTAGCGATGTTAGAAAGCTGCTTCCAATGTTTTAATAAAATTAAAATATTGGAAGCAGCTTTCATTTGTACACCATAAAGTAAAATAAAAGAATGCTATATGATAAAGTAGAGACCTGCCATTTAAATTAATAAAAACCGAGGTAATTATTTTATTTGCACCCTTTAATCGTATAGGAGACAAAAAAAATAAAGATCTTATAAATCTCCATAATTATATTAAAAAAACACTATTGTAAATCAAAACATAAATTTATGAGTACCATACAATTTAATTTAATTTGTGGTATTCTTTTATCTTTTAGGATATCTGGTACAACTGACAGCATTATATCGAAAGATTTGCCTTCTACAGATCACAATAAAGTTGACAATACATCCGAAGAAGAAATTGGTATGTTTATTTAATTATTAAAATATTATGACTTTATTATTATAAAAAAGATTGTGGAGTGTGCATTTTAAGCTTGGTTTTAATATTAATAATACAATGATGTTACAAGTTTCAGTTTAAAATTAAAAGAATTGGTTTGTTTGGTTTTTACTTTTTAAGGCATTTACGATATGATTTTGTGATACTGGCTTTTACTCTGCTTGTGTTTTTCTTTACTCCTTCAATTTATTGATTAATCAAACAAAAGTTTATTTATTGAGCAAATATTTACTTTTACTTTTAATGAAATATATTAAGTAAATTTATACCCATAATTAAAGTACATGTAGGTCTATTTTGTAACTTCAAAAGAATCTGATACAGTGGGAATTTATTAGGGATGACTGCACCTAAAGTTTATTTATTGAATCATTGTTCAATATTCACTACACTTGTAATACAAATTATATCATTAATCTACATTTTTATTATTCTCAAAAAATCTTATATTGTAGAGATTTGTATTTAGAAAACAAGTTGCAAAGTAGCTTAGCAGGGCACTAACAAAATGAGACAAATTTTAGACCTATTTACATGATGCAAATAATATTGTTCTGTTACATTATTGATAATTTGATATGTCAAATAAAAATTGCTATTATTTTAGACTTAGAGATACCTTTGATAGTTCTATTAGTTTTCCAGGAAAATGATACACTGTAACAGAATAAAAAAACTACTGACAATTTGTCTTACTCATGATTCATGACAATGTCTTGTAGAACTTTTGTAAACCTCTTGTCCAGTTGTAAACTTGTTACACAAGTACGGGTAGTTTTAAATAAAATACGAAAATTCTTTAACAGTGTCAACGAGAATATCACACAACATTAATTAGGTGCAGTTAACCCTTCAATTGATTTAAAATTTTGAGTGAGCTGAAGTTTCTTGCATAATTGACTGACAGTGTTTTATGATAATGTGTGTGTGACGCATGTTGTTTTAATGATGATGTGTTTTGCATGTTATTTTAGATGATGATGATGATGAAAGTAGTAGCAGTACAGAATCATCTTCAACATCAGAATGTTCAGAAGAACAAACACAGCAAGGTAATAATAATTAAAAACTTTAAATCTTTATACAACGAAAAAGAAGGTTTCATTGGCTATAAATGTGCTTGAGAATTAAACAGTATAAGACTTTGTAGATTTTCATTACTGAAGAATCTTTTTTGTGATTCAAGTGAAAGATTTACTAGAATTTTGCTTGTATAACTTGTTGTGGTTTATTCCAGAACATAAATAATATGGTTGCAGCATATTATGTACAGCATAAATTAGTAAAAATTGAATTTTTTTATTACTAGCCTACCATTTATTAAGCCTCATAAGTGAAAAAAATCTTTAAATGAATGAGTAAATCCTAAGTTATTTGTTGCCTATAAGTGATATTTCACCATTGAATTTAGGAGCAGATTATGAACGATAGTGGTGATTTGGGCGCAAATATCTGAAAGGCCTAGATTCATTTATTCATTTATCATCAACAGGAATACAGCTGGTATCCTTTCATTCCATATTAAGTACAAATGTGTAGAAAAGTTACAAAAATACCTCTTAGGCTATATATGTAAAATTTTAAAGTGAGCAAATTGAAATTTCTGATGGTTGGGTGTGAAATAAACCAAACTATTAAGTTAAGCACTTCCAAAATGTTAGTACAGGGGATAAAATATCTTTACAATTTTGTTTCTTAATAACTCAAAAATTAAGAGAGATAAATCGACGAAGTTCTTTTTATTATATTCATGCACTCCTAAAGTTTTTTCCTGTTCATTGGTTTACATTTTTGTTGCGCGAAAAGCAGAGAAATGCACAATTACTAAAATTGGCTAGATCAAGAGAAATCACATGTAATGTGACTAAATTAAACACAGAGGTGCAAATAAACTTCCAAAATTTTGCGATATAGCGGCTACAAGTCATCCATCGAGAAGTCATATTCGAACAATGTTTCGTGCGACCTGTATGATGTTTTTTCAGTTTGTGCATATCTGGATTTGAAATAAACATGCTTTGTTCGGAAAGAAGTGAATTTCAAGTTACAAGAAATGACATAATGACTGTAAAAATATATTTACTAATGGAAATAAAACTTTGAGAGCTTGTGAACACTATGCTGCAATAAACAATTCATTCTATCTTTTTCAATTTCACATTATTAAGAAATGAAATTGTAAAGGCATTATATAGACACCATGTATATTTAATAAAATTATGGCTTTAAATAAATAAAACCAGCAAAATTAAGCAGAAGTACGAGGAAGAGTCAATTAGTAAAGGGACTAACTCGATAGAATTAAAACGGCTTGTCAAAATAATATGAAATTTCACACATTTCTTCACTTATTCACCAGCTACAGTTTCGGACAATGTTTCATCTCTCTATTATAATTTTTGCGACAGCAGCAGTGGATTGTTTGGGGTGAAGTTGAAATTACCGTACACATTGATCTCCAATTCATCAGGCCTCACTTCTGATTCCAAATAGTAGAAATGGTCCATATTATTATTTTGCTAATAATTTTTTTTTATAAGACAGATAATGAATATAGGATAGGTGCTTCAGTCTTCACTCTTCAGTAGATCAAACCAATATTGTGAAATCAATTGTGAGTATAAGGCATTTTCCTCGAGCAAAATCATAACTTTTAAAACTCTTCTCACATAAAAGTTCGATTTTCGTCTTGATTTCTATCGTTAGATGACAGAATAGATGCCAAACTCATAATCTAGAAAATATTCCTTTATTTTGTAACTGGAATCAGAAGTGAGGCCTTTGATGAATTGGAAATCAATGTGAACGGTAATTTCAACTTCACCCCTAACAATCCACTGCTGCAAAAATTATAGTAGAGATATGAATCATGTCTGAAACTGTAGCTGGCGAGTAAATGAAAAAATGTGTGACATTTGACATAATTTGGACAAGCCGTTCTAATTCTATTGAGTTAGTCTCCTTACTTACTGACTCTTCCTCGTAGCTTTTTGTTTCTGAGAAATTTAAAAAAATACGTGCAAACTATGCAAGGTATTAGCACCTCTACAATGATATGTAAATATAACATCCTTGCATACAGGTTTGGGTTTAGAATTAGTTTTCTGTAAAAAAGAGTAGGTCTATAATTTTAAAAGTTTAGTATTTTCCTAGGCTAATGCAAGATCAAGAAATTTTATATTCGTTATCAAAAAAGTGATTAAAGAATTTCATCATGTTTTAAGTCAGTTTGTAATTAGTTTCCTTTATCAACAAAATAATTAATATTTTTTAAAACAGAAAAACAATTATTTAAATAGATTATTAATTGCTATTTGATTACCATTGGGGCATTGGCCTATGATTTTTTTGATTTATTAAATACCTAACCTTTTCATTTAGTTTTTACTGTAACAGTCAAAACAAAATGTCAAATAACTGCAGTTTTAAAAATCAGCTTATTGTATTTGCTGTATACAAAGGTATGTACTTTCCTTTAAAATTATCTAGTTACCGGTAATAATTTCTACGAACCAGCATTTTATATAAATTAATGAGTAGACCTGCTGTACTGATAGCGAAATACAAGCTTAAAAGTACTAATCTTAATTATTTAATTTTTCAGTTGTACAAGTGAATGATACGAAAGTTAAAGAAGAAAAGCAAATCCCACCACCTGTAAAAGAAACCACCCCTATTCGACAGGTAACAATTTAGTTTTAGCTAAGAAGCTTAATTATAAAGTTAAGAAAATAATACTTTTAGTAAACAGGGCTCGAATTTCCCAGTGGTCTGCTGGTCACAGTCTAGTGACTTTACTTTTTGACCAGTAGAATTGAATTTTCATTGGTCAATTTGACCAGTGGATAAATATTCATAATTTCGTCTATAAAAAAATCATAAAATTGCATGCTTGGTACTGTTGCAAAGAGCTTGAAGAGATGTTTAAAACGATTACAAAAACGTCTATATTTCTTTGTAACAATTAACAATTTTTTCTCAAAATCGCAATCTTCTTTATGCGATTGGTAGATTTTTTTGTTAGTATTTTTATCCGTTTAAACTTTATTTCAATGAGATAGGAATTGGAGATAAAACTTTAAAGGGTACGGTAGGCTACGTGAGTTAATCAATAATGAATAATACTATACTTGTAGGTCTATGTGTAATTCATATTAATAAGTTGCTGATCAAATTCTTTGAAAAATATGATGTTTGTTTAACTTTTTTTAGTTGGAATTCATAGTAGGATAAGTAAGTTTTTCAGTTCTGCAATTTTTCTTTCCAATTATCTTTTTGGAAATGTTGGGATTTAAAAGCAAAAAAAACTCCAGAAAAAAACTTTTTCGAAAACCTAGAGAAAGCACCAATAGTTTATGAGCATTTAATTTATTTTTTTACCAGTAAAAAAATCAATTTGACCAGTAAATTCAATTCAGCACTGGTCAATTTGCCCAGTGAGAGAAAAAATGAAATTGTAGCCCTGACTTTTAGTATTTTCAATGCTGAAAATATTTTGATTTAGTGGAAAAAGTGAAAATTTATGGATCTTTACAATAATATAAGTTTAAATTAAAAAAAGTTATCATTTTGAATTTGAAATTTTGTTAAAACTATTTTCTATCACTAGTTTACTGGTATTTGTTGAAATACGTGAGCCTGGCACTAATTCTTTTCTTAAATTATTTTTTCATGTGGTATTTTTCCACTGAGAAGCAGGCTCCTAATTGATTCGAAGATAATTTACAAAGGCAACAATCATGTTACAGAAAGCGAACCTGCATGTTCTTTCTAGTGTGGAAATTCTTCTGTGTTAAAATTCATTTTAGGGTCTGAAATCACAAATACAGATTTGCTGCTTTCATGGAAACATAATAAATATTGAGTATATAATAGAGGTTTCACTTAACATAGAGACACAACACACAAGAGACTATATTGTAACTGTATAAATGGGAAGATAAATAAATTATCAAAGCACAGTAATAGAATAAATACTTTTTTGTTTAATTGATTGGGGATACATTTTTTTAAAGAATTGATTATTTTTATTTTTGTTGTCAGCAGTGAAAAACTTATAATTTAGCTGGCAAATTTAATATTACGAGTTATTTGCAAAATAAATAATCTTTTTCGAGTAAAACTTATACCATAATCTTAAGATTCATTTCTGTCATAAACTTCGTCTTCAAAAACCTAATCTTCATTTCCCCCTTTTCTGTTAGAACCCCCCTACGTT
>JAQIWE010003574.1:0-11657 GCA_034698565.1 Campodea plusiochaeta | reverse complement strand
ATCCTGTGATGTTTAGCGTTTATCAAAAGGCTTCCTCTGGGACAAGAACCAAGAACATGTGCAAGAGTTTCGATCTCTCTACAATGTCTACAGTGGCGGGTATCTATGGTTCTCCCTGGAATAGCTCTTACTGGTGCGTCGTTTACTATCATTTTGATTGCAGTAGTCTATTCCGAACATGACAAATCTGGGGAAGAAATATTCATACAAACTCGATGTTACAAGTTTATTAGCGAAAGACTTACAAGCCCATTATTTTTCAGCGGGAGGTCCTGTTTTCCAGCGTAGATTAAAGGTTCCTTGAGAACGCGAGTACAATAGATAACAAACACAAAGAAAGTGAAACGGGATATGTGTATGGGAAATCGGGACCTCCCACTGAAAAAACTACACGTTTAATGCCATTCGGTGTCATCGTTCTTAAACTACAACACAATTACACAAAGTTTGAAGAGATTTGCAAAATAAAAGATTAGTCATTAGTGCTGCATAGTCTAAGACTCTAAGTAAAAGACTTGCATTACATTACATATATATAATGTACAAGAGATGTTTTCTCTCGCATTTTACATATATTTGCGAATTATAGTTATTCATACACGTGAGCCGGAGCCATATGTAGCAGGTCTAGACTCTTGAGTTAGAAGACTACATATCGTTTGTGATGTCTTTCTTTAGTAGGTTAGGAAAATCGTAACTGTCAACATCAATCATTTGAAGTTTACAAATGTACTGAGAATATAATTATTATATTGAAGTACAACTTCATTTTAAAGATAATCATAATCAAAATATTCACTTTAAAATAATGTTATATTGTATTTTGGCCATTCTTGTCATTGTTCATTTCATTGTGCAATAATATTTATAATGATCCTTACAATTATATTTGAAAGCTCTATATCATTTTTAACGTGAAAGTCAGCTGGATCCCACAAAAAGTATTAAAATTAACAATAGTTCCATGTCACTAGTGATGATGTTAGTAGTTTTAATAACGTATTATTGAAGGCGTGTAAAGAAGTCAAATTAGATGTAATTATCTTGCTTAAATTTGCAACGAAAATATGCATGTCATTTTGTTCTGTTGTTTACACCATTACTACAAAATTATCTACAGCAGTGTAGAGCATCCAGAAGATATAATTGCTATGTTGTGTGCGTCTGGTTCCAACTGACTAACATTGTATTTAATTTATATGATGTCTGGTCATTCTTATTATCATTTTATGTTAATTATGTGAATGTAAAGAGAACACTACATGAACTCCCCTGTAGATTTTCTGTCGTGTAGATATACATTCCCACACTTTTATTGTTCCATATTGTTTTAGCTCTTAGAAGGTACATATTATGTTGAGGAAATGAAGTTGATTTCGTATGTGATAGTGAAATAATTTACCACGTATATAGAATAAAAGATTTCTTATACTTACTAATTAACACGTTATTGCACCTGTTAATCAAGAACACAGCAAAGAAGCACTTCTACTTGTCAGAAGCTATTTTGTTCCGAAAATTTGAAAACTTGTAAGTGGAATTATAATGAAAATATTTCAAATCAGTTTTATTGGTAAGTGTGATAAGATATAATTTTGATTTTTAAAGATTTGGAATTAACTTAAGAGTTTCTTACACGAAAGCCTAACATTTCTTGACCTTCATTGCTAAAAAAAGGATCTCAAGAGTTTTCTGAACTTGTATTATTATACTGCGTATGATATTCTTGATAGTTATTTGAATACACTACAGGGTAGTAATATTTTGCTATACAATAATGGGTTGTTGATTCATTCTGCCATTCAAGATGTAAATTTGAACACCTGCTGATTTGAACTGATATTTATGTCGTATTTAATTATTTTAACCCTTATGATATTAGAGATTATTATTCATTTTCACTTATACGTTTATTGCTGAACATCTAACATTGCATACAAGACGTTTTATAAATAATATTTGTTATCGCTGAGGGCACGATGTGTTCCTCGTAAAAGGAAGTCCTGTATTATTAGCGAAAGAGTTTCAACTGCTTGAAGGAGTTTTCTCGTCATCTGGTGATGCGTTGAAAAGTGTAAATATTTATCCTTCGCAAATGTCGCTTGGTATTCATTTATTAGTTTTTTTAAGATATTTTCGTGGACAGTAATTGCTTTCCATTAGAGAAACTGTCTTGAAAATCTTTTCATATGTTTATTTCCCTTTCTTATGTTGCTGATGGTGCTTTCAGTCTTATTCAAAGATTATAACGAATTAATTAATTGTTATTATATAAACAAAACAAAACAAAAATATTTTGTTATAGCTTTGAGGAACAAACTAATTCTATACTGGAGAATATGTGTCGATACTGAGGAAACCTGTAATGATAATTATTACGGTATTTGTATGTGATAATGAATAAAATGATAATATTAATTATAAAATCATATGCATGAAACTGGTTGTTGGGATTATTACATGAGATCTTTTTTTGTGATTCAAATTTGTATAAAACGGTCACGGTTCGTCTATATTGCATACTATTCTTCTGAGGGAGATAGGAAAAGGCTATTTAGGAAGCTGTTTTATTACAATGACATTTGTATAATATACAATAGGAGGGAACTTTAATTTAACAATGCGCATTGTGTTTAAGGATCGTTTTCGTTCTCAGAAAATGACCATAAGCCACTAGTGCACATTATTCACTTGTTTATAAGCAAAGCTATAAACTACAGCTCTTTAGTTTATATACGCTATTGATTCGTAAATGTAAAGTTTAACAATTCATACATCTCAACACATACGGTAATTCTAAGATCTGACAAACGCTAAAATTATTTTGTGTTACGTAACATACCGAACGAAATTTCACCATAACGATTTATGATGAACCATTTATGGAACATTGCTCACCATTGAGATTGATAATTATTTTATTATTGAAAAATATTGCAAGATGTTTTACAGTTTTAAAAGAAATTATTCCATATTTTATATGAAAAGTGAAGTAAATACCTAATTGTGTGCAATAGGTTGGAGTATGCTTCTGACTATGTAATTCACGTTTAACTTATTTGATTGAGATTATAAGAAAAAATATTTCGTAACTAACAATAATAACTTACAGAAGTTGTGTCTGGAAAGGATAATTATGTGGTATAAACTTTAGAAATATAAACATGTTTCTCAAAAATATACTTTGAATTGAAATTTGTAGATGTAGGCCTAGATGTTTTATTTCAAATGTTCTCAAACGACTTGACCTACAATATAAAATGCTCTATAGAAAATTTTAAGTGTACGATAATAAAAATCAGCGTTGATTTCCGTTTCTTCACAAATTTGACTATTTTTTTCTGCAACAGGAAATACGTTTGTTCTTGTGTAACATATGTATGGTAATAAATAAATGCATTTGGTAACAGTTAAAATGACTTAATTGTTTATGGAATGTGTAAGAACAATACGTTAGTGCAGGATAACAGGAGTAGAAATTATTATCAACTTTTATTCAGTAAACTGAAATAGCAATATCTGTGCACAGTATTCGTATTAATTTCAACCAATTTTGTCGCTAAGAAATAAGTGAAGAGGAAAAGTTCCTCTTCTTGATTTATCAAATATTTATAAAATCCAGAGTCAACCCTTGGATGTTTTAAAGACGGCATCTCAACTTAGTAATTAGTATAGACTATAGCAGTCAATTGGGTAGGAAAGTCATTCTCGAATAGAACGCAAATTTTGAACGGTATTAAATTTTACATGAAACTTTTTGAGTAGTCTGTACGGTATTTTTTTACACAAAGTACATTTTCGCTTTTCATCGCACTTTTTTTCTTTTCTTTTTAAAAGCAATCTACAAGTTGAATAATAAATCTGCAATAATATGACTTTATGCAACTGTTATTTCATTACGAAGAAGGAAAAAAAAGTATCATAGGATGTCATTTTAAAACCGGTAGCCTACTATTTATTTTTGATAACTTAACTGCTGACACATAACGAAACGTTTTTTATTATTATTGACCAATCGATTCTAATCGATGTAAATCAAAATTATTAGGGATATATTATATTTTTAATTGCTGAATTAAAAACTGTAGGCCCTAAAATAAACAAGAAGACAAAGAACTTTTAATATTGAAATGGAATTTACATTAAATTGGTTTTTAGACAAGTCTGTAATATTGTTACAACGACGTTATTATGAAATATTTTCCCTGTAATAAAGTATGCCTGTCTTTTACTTGACACGTTGTCTTACAATTCAACGTATATTTGTCATTTATAGTTCCATTCTCATTCTCATATACCGGTATTAAAAGTGTTTCCATTGAGAATCGGAACTGAAGCTATGATCAATGGAAATGCTGAGAATAAAAAAGTGACAAGAGTTCTGTTGTGAAATCTGCGTTGATTTAGAAACAATCGGGATAGAGAGATTTTTTAATTTTCGTCGAGGTTTTTTTAGGTTCATGATGTGTGTAAATAACTCTTATACAGTCGAGAATGGGTATTTACACACTAAAGGAAAGTCTGATTTCTTTTTCCGCTTCTTCGGTCAAGAAGAAACATGTATTTATGCGTGTAAGCCCAGCAATTAATATTTTATACTTTATTGATTTTTATCATAACATTATAATTTTCCAAATCCACAAGTTTTTTAATATTGAGGATGTTTACATCTTCTGTTGCAAATGAATGATCACTTTAGCAGAATTTTTTCTTGGGGGGGGGGGGGGGGGGGAGAAAGTCAATTTATTAATTCCTTGATTACAAACCAAATTTATTTATTTATTTATTTGCAGTTTGAGTTATTTTCTTTTGAGCGATGTAAGTTAACTGAGAATCGAAGTCACAAATAAATTTTGTAAATAATCCTGCAAATATTATTTGTGTTAATAAAATTTTGTCGAATTTTCGTATTTTCCTGCCGTCATTTAAAAAAGAAGGATCGGGAAATGTTATGTGCGAGTATATTTTAGTTCAGTGTTGATTTCACTACATATACTACACTTGATCTACTATGAAATAGTAAAATGTTCTGTGATATCTATATCAATACTATAGTATCGGTATTAATTTTTTAGAAGATTTGGTGAAAAAAAATATATTTTTCAGATTTCCGTTCTAGTGCTTATGACGACAAAAAATGAAATCTCCTTTCTTGATGTACAGGATAGAATGATTGAAGCAGTTGTGACGTCACTGGAGTGAAAGACTCTTGTTCTCTATAGTAATGTGAGAGAATAATGTTCGGGCGGATTTCATTATTTTATCGCTGTATTATTTTTAATGTCGAAAAATAGGATATTGACGAAATAATACGACAAAATTTCAATTTTTTCCAAGGAGATCTGTAACTATAATAATTATTTGAATATAATCTAAATTTTATTTACGCAAAATGTTTATTAGGCCTATTATCACTATAACAGCACAACATTAAAATTGTAAGAATTTATTATTCTTTCTCATCTTCTTGAACTCATTCACCCTTTTTTAGAAAGAAAAAATATGTATAAATTAAAGTATCTCATAAAAATAAATTATGTCCTTTGTCGTATTTTGTGTTAATTACTCTTTGTTCCTTTGCACCGAGTCGAAAGTGAAAGCGCATAAAAAATATTTACATAATTTGTAACCTTGAGCAGTTTTGAGATGTTGAGATTTTTAAACGTATAAAAAAAGCATTGTCAGGAAGCAGTAATCGGAACATTTTAAATAGTTTCGAAACATACCACATAGTAAAAATAGTTGAACAGGATGTTAAGTAATAAGTGCATATCAGTGAAATAACTAAATCTTATCTCAAATTTATTTTTTAGTAATGTGGTGTTTCTTAACGAAGGGTAGATGTTCATGCTTTAAACTTTAATAGTTGATTTACACTAAAATATTAATTTTATTCGTTGCGAACATCTGCGATCTGCCTCAGTGACCCATAGACTTATTTATGGAAATGATGGTTTTTATACAGCAGCTGTTCTTTATATCGCAAATGAGGTTAGTTCGCTTTCAGCGGTAAGAAGACTTTTTTTTATACACTTTTCAATTGTTCAACCTATATGGGATGTTTTGTTACGGCATGAAATCGTCTGGTTAAGTGTGCACATTGAAGAGATGTTGGTTTATTCTTGTAGATGATTTCTTTTCCTTCATGGTGACCTTCATTTGATGACCACCAAAGTGATGTAATTGTGAGATGAAGTATTGGGGGATGCAGTTTCTGTTGGTAGCATTGTTACAGAACCATCGATTATTAGAGTGACTCATTGTCGAAGGGAGAATGAAGCTGGAGGGACAAAAAATTGACGTCAGACAACAGCAGGCTCTACGCGCGAAAGGACTCAAATATTATTTAGTTCGTGTTTGTACTGATATGAAGCCGTAAAAAAAAGTTTTTCTGTGAGAATATAAATCACTCGTTTTTCAAGTACTTTGTGCTGTATGATATTAGGTTCTATGAGATAATAATTCATTGCTATAGAGGATATAAAATGATAGCAAGGTCAGTCGTGTAGGTGAGGACTTAGGCAGAGGGATGTCACGGTAATAAAACTGCGACATTATACAAGTATTAATATCTGCGTACCTACTGGCATTTGAATATTCACAGCTTACTTCAGACGTGATTGTGAATAAATCGAAAGAAGTGCTCGTGAAATTGTGGTGCTGTTTAACTCGGATCACATCTGATTTGATAACGATTCTACGTCGCTCGAGTGTGTGGGCACATTGATTCTTTGCTAGTTTGCTGCTAATTTTTAAGCCGTGTGTGTAAGAAAAAAATCTCATATTAACCTTGGTATTTCATTCTTGAATGAAGAGGAGGGTGAAGAAATCCCGGACTCGCAAGAAAACCGGTTGGTGAGTGGAGGAAAAAAAAAGTCTCCGCCCATCCCCTGTGCCCACCCAGCCACCTACAACAAATAGTAATATTATCATGGCTACCAAATATACTACACTCATGGAAGGAGAACATGAAGGTTCTGCAAGTTCTGATGATCAAGAAAGTTGGTTTGATACGGAAGAAGGACCACGATCACCAACAAGACACGCAGAAAACAATAAACAACAACAAGACTGGATTGGAAACCAACAGATAAGTGATGTGAAAGACGCTCAACAAGACATGGTTAACACGGAGATACAACAAAAATGTGTAAACGGTGTAGACGAACCAGATCGCGCTTTGATTGTTACGGATGCTTTGTGGGAAGAAAATACAACATCTACTTTAGTGATTGGAAGTGAAAATGATGTAGTGGAAACAGTGAATGAAAGTGTAGTTTTATCCCTCGATTCGAAAAAAGCCGTACATTCCATGCAGGTCACCAGCACCCCCGAAGCTGTTGGGTCACTCGGGGAAACGAACGGTCACAGTAGTGGTAGTGCAACGGTAGACGAATGGAACGATGTAAATAATAGGAATTTACGAAGAAGGTCGTCTACGGATGCTAGATTACGATTATCGAGATCCATAAGTGAAGGTGCAAATAGAAACTCTGCTGACAATGATGGTGTTATGGACTATCTCGGAAAAGTCACAACCGATGTAAGTTCAAAAATTAGTTACCGGTGTATTCAAATATTTAAGGAATGTCGAATTATAAATACCACGGTATACTTTTATAATATTGCATGTAAAATGTTAAGTTGTTTAGGTGGTTTGAAATGACCTTGGGAAGGGGGGGGGGGAGACCCCAAAGGGAGTAAAGGTATAGGAGGAGAAGACAGGTGGTTAAAGTAATGTTTATTTTCGTTCAAAGTGCTCCACTCCTTCCAGAGGTGATCTCCCTTTTTTGTGGCTTGAGCAGGATATCCTTTTTCCTTCATGATATGACTTGTAGGATAATGAAATGCTTGTTTTTTTCTACATACAACTAAAAGAGCCGTTTTGCCGATACGAAAAATAATCGCTGTTTGCTCAAAATTCATTTTTCTTGTACCTTAATGCATTGAAATGATAAGCTTGACATAGTGAATTAGTTTGTCTCAAGTATGAAGTATTTACGTAGGTATACTACCTCGAAGATGATAAATATTTTATACAGTTTTATCAAACATGATAAAGAATGTCATGGGCGCTTAGTTATTACAGAGATAATACAGAAACTTATTTGAAGTGCCGTATAATACTAATGATAGGTCAAACGTATATATCGGAGAGATAAATCGAACAGTTCTTATCGAAATGTTATACATTCGTTTTTATGTTTCTCAGTGTATAGGAAATATTTCGCTAGTAAATTTGCAAGGAGTGAGAGCAAAATCAGAGGAGAAGAAGGAAATGTAAATAACTACAATTTTTTGAAGTTATATCGAAATTTATCAATTAATATAATTATGCTATTAAAGAACAAAAGCACTAATAAAGCGCTATTGTTCAAGAAATCTAACCAAAAGTTTAAGGTTTAAAAGCTGAACTTGCGAATTTCAACATACATATATATGATTACGAAAATTAGAAGTCTCTGTCTAAGGATAGGATCGTGAAATATCTAGTTGTTTACATTTGAAATGTGAAATAATATTTAATTCTGAAGATATTTTAAATCCCACTATTTTACAGAAGGAGTACTGTAATTGTAACGAAATATAGCATGTTTTTAGCGTGGGTGTTTATATGTTTACATAATGACAACTGATCATATAGATAAAAGTATTATTATTTCTGTGTTACTTGTTTAAATAATACTGCTGCTAAATCTCTTGCAAACACGGAAGATATTTAGTACACGTTTTTTGTAGACTTGACGAAATTAAAAATATTGGACGTTATAAAAAATGAAAGTGCAAATACTGGTATACTGCTAATATGAATTTAAGGAAAAATTCGGCTATTGAAGCAGTCGAATAATAATAACCCCGGTCTTTAAAACTTATTAAAATTTAAAACCTGTTAGGCCTATAAAGTTTCGGTGGATACGAGATTTTCAAATTAGTATTTTCGTAGGTGAAAGATGATACTATAGAGCATCAGCCATCTCTCCGATCTGAGTATCACGAATTCACGTGTAGTCTCTCGGGAAGTAGGCCTAATCTTGAAAACTTTCTGGAAGTTTATTATATTTTTTATTTATTTCTAAAAAAATTAAATAAATACTTAAATAGTGAAGATCACACACGAAACAACGATATATAAATTTTATAATATTTTTGAACTGTGGTCGAAATCTTTGGTGGCTGCGTTATAATAACTATCTATTTGCATCTTTGAAAATGTAGCATATTTTTTCACGTTTATGTTGATAATATACTTATTGTTGAAAATAAGAAAATTTTATAAGAAAATTTAATTACTTATTTGAATATTTTTTTCGCATTCGATGTTCATCGTCGCGTTTTACAGTACATGATATTGAAATTCTCGTGTGAAAACCAAAAAGATAACTTTTTCGTCGCAGCCGAAACTCTACTTTTGATACACGTTTACTTAAACACAAAAATATTAACAAATTAATAATAAAAGAGGGATTATGAAATAATATTTACATAGAATTCTGAAAGTATCTGAGTGACTTCAGAAATCACAATCCTCTTAGACGTATTTTTAAACTGATAAATAATTATATTGTGAAATGGTTCACGTCTTATTTTGCCCATTACCAGTATTTAAATAATTATGAAATAAAATTGTTTTATTTATTTAAAATAGGGTCTATTTGATTATATCGTATTTTTTATCACTACAATATTTAAATTTGATATAGCCTTTAAAAAATAAAGCAGATTAATATTGTGTGTGACTGTTTTTGAGATAGTTCTGTAAGGTAATGTATAATTTGTTTATATCAGGAATTTCAACATAGTTAAGATAGTTAACTGATTTTGTTGTACAAACAAAATATTTCATATGATATCATGGCAATATATTTAGACCTAGCCTATATAGGTCTATCACTTGACTATTTCTCACAGTTAAGTAAACATAAAACTTTTTTTTTATCAGAGCAATATGATATTTTAAAAGTAGAAATATTGAAAAATTATATTTAGTTGGTAAAATAATTTTTTTTACATTTTATGCAGGAGATTGAAAACCACAATAAAAAACCATTCTGTTGTCCTGTGGTTAAAAAATAAGATAAGGTTGCTTTTCTTGCTTACCATGTCTTCTCTTGTGATTAAGTTTTGAAATATTTTCCTCATTCCTTTTGGTTTGTTATAGTCTATTTATAAATGTCTTAAAACTTACTATAATCCCATACTGTATTGTGTTTCATGATTGAATAGTACTTTATAGATGAAAAATTCAATTAGATCTTAGCAGTAAAATGTTCAAGAATGATGAAAACATAAATAAACTTATAGTCCTTCCAAAATCTTAAGGACTCAAACTAGTATGTTATGTCTTCAAACTATTTTGATGGGTAAACCCATTGTTGACCACTTGTTTGGGTGGTTCAAATTGTGTATTTTATATACAATTCGCAGGCTGGTCAAAGAAAACAAATAAATCAACGAGGGAGTATCAATTGTTGGAATGTGAGAATCACCCTTGATGGGTTAATCGATTTGGGTTTGTAAGATTTCGGAAACACTATATATTGCTCCTAGAATGAAATAAATTACGGCAGCCGATGAAAACCCAGAATTTGGCAAGTTTGTAATTCAGACCAATATTGTAAAACACATGTACAGTAGATAAGTAAATACTCAGGTGATAAGATCGATCTTTCCGTGACACCCTGTATAAGTGTGCTATGAACAACACTCGTAAAAGTAGGTCACTGGAAACACCTGACATCTACCGGTAGCGTCCTGAAAGTGCTTTGTTTATAACTGGGAATGGAATAGTGTAATTAAATCTTTGTCACATCAGGTTTTCCAGTGGCTAATTATTACTTGATGGTTGTTGTATGTTATTATGTGTATCTCCGTCTCAGATGGTGACGTTGTGGTGTAAATGACCTAGTAAAGACTGAGTTTCATCTAATTTGGGAGAACATGTAGAGTAGGTTTAACATTTTCGATATTTAGATTGCAGTAATCATAATAATTATACGAGCTAAATAGTTCATCACTTCTGAGTTGTGTTTTGCAATTTCTACGGAAAATAAATAAAAAGAACACAAAACTTTGATTATTCAGAAATCACAATTTTTGTGCCTAGTTATTATAGAGTGAATTTATTTTATCGCATTTGAAATACAAATCTGATTCAATTATGAAAAACAGATCGTTAATATTCAAAAAGCACAGGAGTAACAACTATTGTTGAACACTTTAATTTATAAATTACAATATAGTGTGCTCATGTAAAACTCATAACAAATACAGTATAGTAAATTTATTTAAATGGCAACGAATGGAATTAACTTCAGTTAAGAATTTTGAGATGACATATCAGCCTTCAGCTTCCGGTAAAATTGTAATAAAAATAGTAGATATCCAATTACTCCTTATAATAATATAGTGAAGACGTTTCATTATTATTTTGTTATGTCTAGACGGCAATATTATTATTTGTTTGTAAATTATATAAGTAGTCTAAATGATTTAATAACATATTGTAAACTGATGTTATCCGAATTTTCCTGTACTCTTTTTTGTTATAGTTACATGATAAAAGGAGTCGGGGATAATGCTCTGAATGAAACGCAAGGATTGTCAATACCAAGACCCTGGGAGAAGTTGCTTTCTGATTCTATTTTAAAGCCTTAATT
>JAQIWE010003573.1:0-11658 GCA_034698565.1 Campodea plusiochaeta | reverse complement strand
AGACTACGACATAAAATTGAAAAATAAAACAAATGAATATTTAGAACAAATCAAAATACGCATGTCCTATATATAAGAAAAATTTCCGGAAAGAACAACAAATAAAAATAACCCCTGGTGCTCTCGTCTTCCTATAATTATGTGGTTGATTTCTATAATTATGCTACATCAGTACTTGAAGAAGACTATAAGGAAACAACGGTGCCTACCCATCAACTACAGTATATTAATCTAGATTTAATTTTGCAATTAAATATTCTACAATGGTAATTCTAAAAATATCAAAATATTTTTCAATTTCCTTTGTGTAGTAGCAGTCAAATTGTGCATGAGTAATATAGTGTTCGCATCAATAATACGGTCATAAAATGGTGATTAAATTTAATACCAAGCAATAATATCAGTTGCACAAATGTAAACAAATCAAATTTTGGCTTTAGTCTCAATTATCTGTAGCACAGGATGTCAGTGTGTAGGATGTTCATGCTATATAAAAAAATAAGAAGAATAACCCTCAACGAAATTTTGACTTAAAAAAATGGAAAATTAAGGAAATACTGTATGCTAAATTTATTTATAAAGTCGTCGATTTTCATTTAAAATGGTCAATATTGCTTCAAATTAAAATATTTCGGTAATTTTGATTTATCATTCAAACTGCAGGGCGGATGCTTTCTCCTTTTGCGATGGAAAACGCAAAACTTTCACACTCAGGCAATATTATTTTACAGTTTCTGGCAAAAGTTAAAATAACGATAGCCTCTGGTATTCTGGTTTCACAATACCTTTATTTTTAAACGAAGTCCTTACAATATAAATAAACCCTGTGTCATGACAATCCAATTATGAAAACTCATAATTATTATACTATAATGAACAACAAAAGACATTTAACATTAAAACTTAAAGATTCCCCACTTTAAATCTTAATTTGCTTCACTATTATTTTCAGTTGCTAATATTCTTCCCATCACTTGTGCAATTTCTAAATATTTAGGTTTCAGTGGGATATCCCATTCTTTGACGAGTATTTTGTATGTGTAATTTTATAGACTTGTAAGTATAACATCTAAAAATAGTTAAGCTAATTGGATTTTTGAGAGAAAATGTATATTGTCACGTGGTCATCAGTTTGAGTTGTGTTTCATATATAATTCCATCATTGTTTGAAAACATATATTTTATGATACAGGTTTAAAATAATTCCCCTTTGCATTTTTTAAGATACAGCACACATATCGTATAGTGTTTCCAAAATCTTACGGACCCAAATCGATTAACCCATCAAGGGTGTTTCTGACATTCCAAAAATTGATAATCCTTTGTTGACTTATTTGTTTTCTTTGACCAACCTGCGAATTGTATAGAAAATACACTATTTGAACCACCCAAACCAGTCAAAATAGTTTAAAGACATGACCAGTTTGAGTCCGTACAATTTTGGAAGAACTATAGCCCTATTTAAAACCCTTTGTTGCAGTTCTTGGTTTCATTGATTATTCAGTCCATTATTATGAGCTCTGTTGTCTGTTCTTTATTCATTTCTAGTGTATGATGTTGTAGATTTTCTGAACATCTTTTACTTTGTATTCATTTGCAGTTTTCAGCACATGAAGGAAACAATAGAAACAATGCAGTTTGAAAGAAAAATTTAAAGATGAAACTTTTGATTCATATTATATTTTGTACTTGCGTTTTTATCTTTTCAATTTTTGTTTTAAAAATTGAAATGTTTGGAAAATTCAGTTGTTTGATCTTTTTGTGTTTATAAATGAAAACTTTCTTTTTTACATTAAGCTGTGAATGTAATAAGGTACCATTATAAGATTTATAAGCAAAATTTTGTAACTGCCGGTACAACGTAAATTTTGTTTCTTGAAACGTGCAGTGTAATGTAGTTCAATTAAGTAACTTACAGGCTACTCAGATTAGTAAACTTTCATTCATCTCCTTGATTGGAAAAACACAGATTTACTTCATAAAGGAGGAAATGTATATGAACTATGTTATATAGAATCTGTCCACAAAAAGGGAGTCGGGGATAATGCGCTGAATGAAACGCAAGGATTGTCAATACCAAGAACCTGGGAGAAGCAGCTTTTTTATTCTTTTTTAAAACTTTCTTTGTATGTTTTCTGTTTGTTTATATTTACCTTTAACATTTCATATTTTGTAAAACGTTTGATAATGAGTATACATTAAACTTGAAAAATTACGGAAAATATCTGTATTACTGTCTGAGTTCAGAGCCTTTTTGAGTACAAAATATATAATTTACAGGATCTTATGTACAAATATATCCTTTTTGAGATCTGAATCACAAAATATATCATTTATAAATAGGACCTGAAGTACAAAATATATAATTTTTAGGATCTCAAAATATATAATTTTTGGAATCTCAAAATGTATCATTTACAGGATGTGAAGTACCATACAAATATATAAGTTACAGAATAAGAAGTATAAAATATATTATCTGAAATATTCGATTATTTTCGGTTCCTGTAAGTTTTCAGAATATATAATGGCACATAAAAGACAAACTTAAGTATTACTGAAACGAATTATCAGGTTTTGTAAACAAAAACATTTTATTTTAATATTTACAATAAAAATCTTTCTTCTGAACTTATTGCATGTATAACACACCCTAACTTTTTTTCTCATAGTTATACAAACATTAACTAACTTTTTAACAGTGATGACTCATGAAAAACTTTGAAACTTTGAGATGACTTTGAAAAAGAACCACTGAATGTACAGAAACCCAAAGCCAATATTTTTTTTATTTTGATCATTCAAATTTTTTCCATAATTTTCAAAGTCCCGACATTAGCAATATTTTAATACTCACTTAATTCTGCCTGGATATTTTTGACTGAATATTTTAGCAGCATAATAGTCACTCATCATGTCTGAACAAAAGTGGAATGGATCGTCACAATCTGGATTTCCAGGACACCAATCTCTTCTCATTCTGGATTCATACATTCCACGTGGGTCTCGAACCAAGAGTACAACTTTTAAATTAAGGCTGAAAAAGTCATTTAAATTCTCATAATTATTTCATGGAATTTTTTCAATAAATTAATTTATATATATTATTATATTATACTGAATACTAGAGTATAGTTTTGGAGTCAACAATCGGGTGGTTTGGTACCCTACTTGATCCCGAAAATTTTCATGATGATGTACTGGACGTTAACATTTGACGTAATAAGATATAATAGAAATAATATCCTTAGACCATTCCAGCAGATGTCAATAAATAAACCATCTGCTGGAGTGGTCTAAGGATATTATTTCTATTATATCTTACTACTTGATCCCAGAGATGAGAAGTTACCTTCACCTATATAGGACAGATTTTTGGTTATAGGATAGGTAGAGTGTACGACAGAGGGTTCACCTCACAAAGCAGAGGCGTCATTTAGCCCCCCCCCTCCCCCTGAGGTTTGACTTTTGAAAAAAATGAAGGAAAAAATCACAAAAAAAGAGAAAAGTCTCTTAAAATATAGCTAAATTTCCGTTAAAAAAGACAAAAAACTTACAAAATACAATAACAATTTTTAACGAAAAATAAAAGGAAAAAATGTTTAATATAGGTGATTTGGTACTTGCAAAATGCAGAAATTGCTTAAAATCAGTGATTTAGTGCATACAAAACGAAAAATTTCAATTTTCTTTTACTTTCAATTTGGCTCTCCCTTAACAAAAGGTAAAATGACACCCCTGTATGTGACCATTATCATATACACTAGGAATGTAGCTATGACCTTCCCCTACCCCCCCGTAATTTGGGGCGTTAACGTTAGGCCTCGATCAATAAGACTATGCAAGTTACGATGAAAGATAGAAGAGTTAAGTCTTAAACATGTAGTTTTTCAGCTGCAATTCCCCTTTTCCCATACACATGTACCGTTTCACTTTCTTTTTTCTCTATTGTACTCACGTTCTCAAGGGACCTGTAATCTGTGTTGGAAAATGGAACTCCCGCTGAAAATAATGGGCAATTTAAGTGTATTTGCATTGAATTAAATTGAACATGACATTAACAGATTATTGCACAAAAATCATTGGAGATCCTTCTAAAGTAAATTTTTAAAATTAAATGATGAAATAAATATACATTAAAGATATTAGATGAGAGATGCGAAAACTGTTTCACGAGATTACTGATTCTCCTTAGTTAAAATCTAATAAGGAACAAACCACCCGACTGTTGAATTATATACTTCTCTAATATTCAGTATAATATAATATTAATCTTTGATATTTAAATTCAAATAAATTGTAAGATTTGCATAATTTCTTAGAATTAAATTCATCTTTTGTAGTTAATCTTTTGTTTCATACTGACTTACCTCTCGTCTTTTAGTAATGGCTCAATAAGATTCATTCTTAGTCTGACTGTCTTCATGACTTGAAATGGAAATAAACTGCAGGCATTTTGGATATATTTGGGGTCAAAACAGAGAAACTCATTTCCTGAACTTGCACATGTTTTCCAGTATCGGAAGTTAAATTCAAATGCATAAGTACCCTTTGAGAAGAACTGCAAATATTTGTCTTGAAATGAAAAAAAATTATAAATGGTTTTAAGAGAGCTATTAAAAAATACTGAAAAATAAACTCTGCAAAATGTAATAATTGCTTAAACATGCAAAATATGTGAAACACTTTATTTCTATTGCCATTTTTATTTTTAAGTAAAAGTGAGAGAATAAAAAAAAGATTCTTGATTTATTACAGTGTAATGATCGATATATAGAGGGAGGGTCAAAAGTTTTTGGACCGATTTTCAAATGGTATTTACTCAAAATCCATCTAAGCTAGAGTTTCGATTTTACAACCAAATGAAAGCTCATGAAAAAATCTTTCAAACTGTGTACACAATTATCCATTTCGGTACCGAGATGTCACTGTCATGGTGATTTACCAAATTGCGTCTTAAATAAAATGAAGAAAATTATTTTCCATCAAAACCGTGTATTTTGTTTCTTCATGAAAATTTTATTGTGGCCTTCGTCTCCAACCACTGCACCACGCAAAAGGCTCGGGAACTTTGAAACGACTGTGGAAATCAAATTTGAAAGAGTTGCTTCCAGGCAGACGTTATCAGGTTCTTCTTCTTCTTCTATCAGCTCCCGTTTCCATCAGTATGGGTCGGGTGGTCGGCAAGAATTCTCCATTTTTTACGATCCTTCCATAGTTCAGTATCTAAAACGTCAGTCCATTTTTCTCCTCTTTTTTCCACAGCCTGTTGCACTCCTTCAATCAGATTCTTGAAATACAAAATGTTTATAACAATAATAAACAAATTCCTTTATTGCTGTGGCATATTACAACATTCCCGACAGTAAAAAATTACCAAAAAAGGAAAAAAAACTTCTTAACAATTTGGAAATAATCTAACTTTATATTTCTAAAAGAATCATTACTCTAGCTCAAATATTTTCTGAGAAATTGCAATTTAAAAATCGATTCAAATACTTTTGGCCCACCCTGTATTTATTGATGGCTATATTTCATGTGTTTGCAAAATTGTATTAACTTATAAAAATAAAACAATTCTACTTATAGTTTATATACTATAAAAAAAGTTTTTACAAATATTATGAGTGATAACTATTATGTAAAATTATGAATGAAAAAAACATTTCGGTCTCATAGCTGAGTTGGTAGAGCACGTGACCGAAGTCGTCGGATTTAGTTTCATGCACTTGAGTCAAAACTTTTCTTGTTCTTAATTTATTTTCCAATACAAAGTAGCTCGTCAGTTGATCATTACGTTTATATTACCTAAATTTTCAGCTGAATATTCACATTTAAACAGATGCTTTATCAGTTTTAAATATTTTCCTTCACCATTTCTTATTATTCCTTCTGGCAGAAATGGTTCATAATGACAAAATGTTCCTGTATGTGTAGTCAGTAACTCAGTCATAAATGTAGATCCAGATCTCCAGGAAGTTAAAATTAAATTCAAAATAGCAGAATTGTTATTTTGCATATCCAAGCTAGAAATTGAATGTAGATTATGTTAACGAAAATGTTATTCCAGTAGTGCTGCATGTAAGCGAGTTTTTTAGACAACTCGGGCTCGGCTCGTTTAGAATAATTTCATCTCGAGCTCGGCTCATTACGAGCTGCTCGTTTGGTTCTCGACTAAACGCATATGCTCCACCTGGACATTAATTTCAACCTTCACAACTCCCTATTAAATTTTTGGAGTCTTTGCAACATATACTAACGTATTGTTTACTTCAATATCATTATTTTTAGAGATAACTTATTAATAGTAATTTCTGAAAAATTGATATTGAGCTAGCTAGTAGCTCGACTGAGCTTGCTCCAGCTCGTTGACAAACATAGCTGATTTCTGGCTTTATAAGCCAAGTTAAGCTCGGCCTCCGCAAGCAAAGCAGATAAACTCAGTCTTAACAAGCAAAGCTGAACTCGGGCTCGTTGCTCGTGTATTTTAGAAGAACTCGGGCTAGTTGCTCATATATATGAGAGTGCGAATTTTGGGGTCTCGTCTAAGAACTCGTTCGACTGCATAATTATTGAAGTAATGATGGAAGCAGAAAATAATATCAACCGAATATTTGGACGATCTTTAATGTTTATTCAGTTCATTAAAGTTACAATGTTTATATTTTACTTACCTTTTCTGCAAGTCTTTTGGTTCATTTGAAAACTTAAAAATTTTCATTTCTTCTTTCAAACTTTCCCATTGATTCTTTAAAACTTTCTTAATATTATTGCTGACATTTAGTTGATTAATAAACATATCAGTTTCAGTTGAATCATCAAATTTATTTTGGAGGTTCATCAACTGAAATTTTCTCGAACCACTCAATTTTATCTGAAAATGTAATGAACATAATAATATATTAATGTGATAGTATGTAATGCAGCATTAATATTATAAAGGTCAGCGCGAAGATAACACAGATTTTAAACTATGGATAGGTTTAATTTAAATAAAAATTTTGGTAAATCTCGCAACATTAATTTAAACATCAAAAGGTATTTTTTTTCCTTGGTGTTTTCGGGTCTTATCTCAAGAATTAAACAGAAAATTTACGGATATTTTCTGTTTAATTCTTGAGATAAGACCCCAAAACATCAAGGAAAAAAATATGAATTTTCTACTAGGAAACTTCCATATTTATTTATCAAAGGTTTTTATATTATACTGATTATTAGAGGACCATGGAGCTGGTTTAGTACCCTTGTTCCCACAAACGGGGAATGACTGCCTTCACCTATCATATAGGAAAGAGTGGTAACGATAGATAGAGTGAACGACCGCAGTTTCGACCCACAAGTTCATAATCAGGTACAGTAGGAACGTATAGCTAAGATTATATCTAGTTTGGCGAGTTTTCGACAAAATTCTTTTCAATCAAATGTGATGATTTACTTACCTGGTCAGCAAAATATTGAGATTCAGAAAATGGATTAATAAAATGAAAACCTATTTCTGGGTTTAGATAAAGTCCGTTTAATGCTGTTAAACAGATAATAAGCAGTGCTGTAGCTACGATTGAACAGTAGGAATAATTAGCGCAATATCGTAACCTGAAAAAAGATAAAAGAAAATAACTTGAGTTATGGTTTTAAAACATCAGATTATAATTTGGTAGATTTTTATATTTTGGATGTATAACGACGTGTAATGTCAAAATTCAAAAGTTTATTACAATACATAAAAATTAACAAATTCACGTAACATTCATTGATAAACTTCCAATTTGTTAATTTTCCTGATTATTGTAATTAATAAATGTTATAAGTTAGGTCAGATTTGGTTAGCTCATTTATTGCTCATGTGTGGGATGTCAATCTTTTGTTTCGGATGGGTCAATATATTGAATTGTATAGATTAATATACCGTGTTGAATTGGTCAATCTCCAAACATGGATAGGTTAATCTCCTGTTTTGGATAGGTTAAACTTTCGTCTTGGATAGGTCAATCGCCTGTTTTGGATAGGTCATCCTTCTATCTTGGATAGGTCATTCTCTTGTTTCGGATAGGTCATCCTCCTGTCTTGAATAGGTCAATCTCCTGACTTGGATATATATATATATCAATTTCCTGTATTAAATATGTCAATCTCCAAAATTAGTAATCCTAAAAACTTTTAGAATCATACAAATACACTAATGCAAACTAATATACTGCCTAATGACTATATCATTGACGGTAAAAATACGAATGACCCAAGCGAAATTTCGAACTCTTTCAATAAATACTTTCACTCAACATATCAGCCAAAAAAATCAAATCCAGCTTATCCTTCTGATAAATCCACTAGCTCTATCACGTCTTTAAATATAACAACTCATGAGATAATCAAGCAAATAAATGAAATGAAGTCTAAGTTTACAAAAGGGTCGGACGGAATTCCAGAAACTTTTATAAAAAAGACAAAAAGAGAAATTTCAGTACCTCTTTCGAAAATATTTAATAAATCTGCTGCGGAAGGAGTTTTTCCTAAAGTTTGGAAACATACAATTATAACTCCCATTCATAAATCTGGCAAAAAAATAGATGTAAAAAACTATAGACCTATCTCTAAAATTTGCTCTTTCTCAAAACTGTACGAAAAAATAATATACTCCCAGTTGTTTCCTTTCTTACAGCCAAGTATTACAGAATATCAGCATGGTTTCATGCCCAACAAGTCGACTTTAACAAACCTAACTTGTTTACAATCGGAAGTTATTGCTAATAGTAACAATAAATGCCAAACTGACATTATCTATACCGACTTTCAAAAGGCATTTGATTCCGTCTCTCACGCATTACTATTAAAGAAACTTTCCCAGCATGGAATAGCTGGTGTACTACTAAAATTATTTGAATCATATTTTGAACATCGAACCCAATCTGTAGAATTTAAAAACCATCTATCCAATATTCTTCCTGCTACATCAGGGGTTCCCCAGGGGTCTGTTTTAGGGCCTCTTCTATTCATTATTTTTATAAATGACTTGCCACAGTCCATTAACAACTCAAATATATTAATGTTTGCAGATGATTGCAAAATATTTTGAGCTATAAAAACCAAAGACGATAGTGATCTGCTTCAGGAAAACCTCAATAATGTAAGCGAGTGATGCAAAAAGTGGGAACTAAATTTAAATTCAGTGAAATGTAAAGTTTTATCAGCGAACTCGAACACAATACCACTTTTAATTACAGTATTAACAACGAA
Source organism: Campodea plusiochaeta (assembly GCA_034698565.1). Taxonomy (NCBI): domain Eukaryota; kingdom Metazoa; phylum Arthropoda; class Diplura; order Rhabdura; family Campodeidae; genus Campodea; species Campodea plusiochaeta. Next base: position 2,424 of record JAQIWE010003573.1, on the reverse strand, counting down.
AAACTTAAGTGTTGTGAATGAAATAAAAGATGTAGGTGTAACTATACAATCAGATTTTAAGTTCACCATTCACATAACAAAATTTGTTAACTTATCTTCCAGAGCTCTTGGCTTCTTGAAACGCAACACAAGATCATTCAATAATATTTTCACTTTACTGCTAATTAGTGCGTTCTCCCTCTGTGGTATCCGTCCAGAAAAACTTTATCAAGAAGCTATCGAATCAGTACAAAGGAAATTCATAAAATATATTTGTTATAAAACAGGGGTTCAATACCACAGAAATGACTATATTAATATCTGTAATCATATTGATATTAAGCCTATTCAGGTTTTACACTGTACTGAATTATCAAAAATTTTATACTAGATTTTTAATAAGAAAATTCACGAACCTTCTCTTTATAACTTAATAAAATTGAAAATTCCTGACAGCCGACTCCGATCTACACTGACCTTTCTTATTTCAAAAGAAAAGAGAGTACTTCAACGCACCTGTGTAATGGGGAAATCTGAAGCACTCTCGGAAGCACTTCTTAATCAGATACATCAAGTCAGCAAACAAAATATACCAGAAGCATTAAACTTGACAGTGTTGACACTACGACAATTTCTGTACTTTATAATGGAAAATATAAATAAAATTTTGTAAACCTTTATTATTGTAAATAATATAATATTACCAATTAGTTTGTTTCACTACAGCTATAATAACTATGTTGCTTGATCTTGTCATGCTCAGCAGAATTTATTTTATTTCACTGCTTTTGTTATGGATACGACTGATATTTTGCACATAATTGTAATTGGACAATATTAGGTCTGTTATGTGGAAAAATAAATAAATAAATTACAGAGAACTAGTATTAGCCAAAAAGAAAGGCTAAATCACAAAATTTATAAAAACATGGTGTTTTGTTACTTTTTAGCCTTATAAAAAAATGAATATATTTTTTTAATTTACTGGTATTAGCATCTTTTATATGGCACATTTTATAGTTAAAAGACCGTAGCGGCCGTAAAACGGTACGGATTGTCATAAACCATATATTTCTGAAAGAGAACATTCTCTTTCCATTAGTTTTTATTCCAAGATTCCAGTGTTGCTATTTTAGAAAATATTGCGTTTCATAAAGTGGTGACGTTTTTTGGACCACCCTGTACACTTTCGCAGTTTTCTATTATTTCCAAGAGGAAAGAAAAACGAGGCCCGGCATTATGATGGCATTCAACTGTTATTGTTAATAATAGAATTCTTGTGCCAGTAAACTATAATGAATGTTCAATGGCAACCTGTAATCGGAATAATTTCATCACTGCCTTTGAATGTAGTTCACTTTTGTTTTGATATTGTGTAGGTCTTTTTAAATCTCCGTCTGGTATAAGTTGAATTTTGACTTCCTAAATATTTCCAGTTGTGAAAAGGAATATTTTAAGAATATATACTGGTACTTTGAAGAACATGTAAAATATCCACTGCTCGTGAGAGATTATTTTATCCCAATATTATTATGAAAACTTACACACCATTTTTTGTTTGGTTTATTTTTTAATATTGTTTGCTTATATTTACCTAATTATTATTATAATTATAATAATATTTTTGATCCCCACTCCTATCCGTACCCTCTGGAGTACCCCAGGGGTCAATATTAGAACCCTTACTTTTTATCTAACTCAACGATTTGTTGGAATCATTTCAGTTCGTCTGTTGCCTTAGTTTTGCAGATCATAGTACCGTATATTGTTTCATTTCATACGAAATGAAGATGATCATATTAAAATTCAAAACGACTTAATAATACTTGAATTATGGTGCAAGAAATGGCAATTGCGCCTTAATACTTCTAAATGTAAATACCTTATTGTAAACACCAATCCCAATAACACCCATATTCGAAATTATTTAGGTAACTGTAATAAAATGTGAACAATTTTTCGGACCTGGGAGTAATTTTAAATTCAATTCGCATATTGAAAACTGCATCAAAAAAGCATATCGTGCTCCTGGCAGAGATGAACCGGGTCATCAACTTAGTTCGGGTCACCGCGCGCGGGTCTAGGCCCGGTGGTGACCAGAGACCCGAAGTTACCCGGTGACCCAAAAATTCATTAAATATTATTAATCATACTGGTATATTTATTACAAGAATATTGTTGAAAACATAGTCTTTATAAATAATTATAGAAGCTCTGAGTTTTTTTTGCCAAGAATAATACGAAATAAATAGCATTACATAAGAAAACTGGTTGCATTTTTTTCATTTATAAATGACTGATTATACTTTATTACATTAAAAAGATTTCGAATATCATATTATTATTTATTTTTAAATTGATTACAAACTTTATGTTCAGTTTAATAGAGAGAAATATATGTTTATTTACATACTCTGTTACATACAGTAAATTGACAAATGCCAC
>JAQIWE010003572.1:0-11658 GCA_034698565.1 Campodea plusiochaeta | reverse complement strand
ACAAGAAAACGCCGATCCGACAACAACGTGAACCAAAACGATACGCAACTAACTTACTTACTAGTTTATTCAGATAAGTAAGGGAATTGGAAAGTACAATAGAGAAATATGATGAAGAATTGGAAAATAATAAGAATATTAAACAGGAATATGATGAGGAATTTGAAGTATATATTAAGAGGATGGAAGAGACCACACAGGCACCAGGATATGGACCACCGGAAGAATAAACAGAAATGTAAAATATTTAGAAAGAAATAAAGGAAATAATATATAAAATGATAATAAAATAAAATGATAAACTTAAAAATATGCATAAAAAAATGATGTGATTGCTAACACAAAAGTATACCTGCTTCGCGAACACTAAACTCATTTGTATTTAGCACAGTTTAACAGTTCTAATCCCCTAACAAAAGGAACACTGTTGTTTTCTGTTGTACAGAAAACTTTCTCCTGTCAAAATCGTCAACTTTCCTAAATACAAATGGGTCTCATGTTCTTGAGGCAGGTAAACGATATCTTTGACTGGCAGAAGAACTCTTCTAGAAATATGAATCACACACACACATGTACAGTGGTTATTAAAATTAATCATAATAAAATATACTAGATTCGACTAGAGTGAATAACCTACAAACTCTGAACAAATTAATTTTTTTCGTCGACATTTCAGCACCCCTCTGCAATAGCCCATTATTTTCATTCAACTAATGACTGAACCATCAGGTGTAATTATAGATTTCTTTGCTTTAATTTTCACGAATGGTTTATTTGATATTCTTGATAGTTATGGCGTTTTTCTTATTATAGATGATAGCTTTAATTTGGAAAGTGCTAAAGTAAAAATTTTATGTGGAAAAATGAAAGATAATCATTATTGGAAGAGTCAAATAATGTACTCGTTCTCTTTTTTGGAGTTGAGGGGATCTGGTGTTCATGGTGTTATTTTTCCAACATGGAAGAATAATTGATCATTTTTTTTAATCAGGCAAGTCCAAAAAGTGAAAAAAAAGGTAAAGCCTTTTTTGTAGTTTTCTGTCATAATTTAAACTAGCAGCTTTTCATTTCATTAGTTGTAAATAATCAGAATTAAACTTGCTATTGTTCAAAGTCTTTTCAAAACAGGTAGTCATGTTCAGATGATATACATCTTGGTTTGAATGAACAAGGTGTCATCACTCCACAAAATATGAATGCAAATGATGTGAAATCAAAATATGAACAAAATATGAACTCAGAATGGAAACCACATTATCAGCAATGCAATAAAGGAATCGAAAGAAATGCTAACATTTCCGATAATTTGCGAGTTATTACATTTTATAGTAACCGACCAATTTTGTATTTTTCAATTGTGGATTTTTTTTATTTCTTCACCAAAATATTAAGAATTGTTCTGTAGAAAACACTGATAAAAAGAGAAAATTAAATGAATTTTTATTCTGTTGTTTTTAAAGCATGCTTCTGATTTGTGTAAAGGAATTATAAAAAGGCAATTGGTACAAAAAATAGGAAATCATAAAAAAAAATCTCAATTACAAACATGAGCTGCATATAGCAAAATAAAGAAAGGGGTTTCCTGCATATTAGAACAGTTTATGCGGACCTATGCAAGAATATAACCCATTCTTTAGTTTGATAATTGTAAGAAAACCTGCAGTTCATTGTATTTAATGAGATACATAATGATTTTTCATAACTTTATGGTTATGAACACAAAATAATATTACATTTTTCTCATTATTAATTCCTATTTCAGTAGAAAATTTTAAGAAGCGGTAAATAATTACAACACTTTTTAATTTAGTACCTTCTTCTACCTAAATTAAATCAACCACAAGTTAATACCGAACATATATCAAAAAATTACGGAGCAAAGATGAAAATCGTCTTATTTTTCTTCATAATTATACAAATCTCCTTTGTAATAAAGTTGTGAAATAAAACAGCAGCCCATAATTAAAACTGATCTTAAAATTTCATTAAAAGCGAACAACTTTATCTTGATAAAAAACACAAAAGTGTTGATAAACTCAAGCTGCGATATAATTATAACAAGAAAAAGTGAAGAAGATATTTATGAAATAATATCTTCATTATTCTAAGACACGGGGCATTAAGACCACTTCGCTAATATGCTTTACGGGTTCACTAAATTCATTTTCTTAGAGTTATTGGGTGATATAAATTTTGATTAAAAGGCAAGCGGTAAGATTTAGTACTAGTGATGTATGTTCAGCAGTTAAATGCAGTTGTGCTGTTTGAATATATTTTAGGGTTAAATCTTAAATACAGGTTACAAGTTGGTAAAGTTTATGTTATAAGGAATTATCGTATCAAAAAGATATGCTACAAGGTTCCGTAATATTAAATAATGATTTACAAAGTTCAAACCTAATAAATTTTCGCTGCTTAATTGCAGAGCTAATGTGGAAATGAACGGTCGATCCGGTGCAATTCAGCAATTCTGTTGCCTTAATATAGTATTCGTGTATAACGAATAATGAATTTAAATATAGGGCAAAAGTTACTGAAAAAAAAAAAAAGGATTACTAGAAGAGGGACTCAAGACTTCCAATGTTCTCAGGAAGATACAGTAGCAGTAGATATCTTCTGTTTTTGTGCTATTCTCAAATAATGCTATATTCTTAAGATTAGTATTAATAAAGGCTCGTGTATGTTAATGTTAATTTATAGCAAATTTACACTTAATATTGAAATCCGTGAACCTGAAGATGGGATGGAGATAATTTGCAAGTTATATGATTGGTATACGAAAATGTTCTGTTAGTCATAAAAACTTTCATGATGACGTACTGGACTGACGGTTAAAACTGTTAAAACGGTTAGAAACGGTTAAAAAGGTTAAAACTGACGGTTAAAAAAAGTCAGGCGTAGTGAACCTTTATTCCAGTATTGATATTGAATAATATTGGCAAGCTTTGGGGCTACAAATCCATCTTCAGAATATAAAAACTGAATAGTTATCAGCAGACACGCAATCGTGTTGAATCAGTAGCTCAGAACTTGCCTTTAGCTCCGAAACTTGTCAATATGATTCAATATCAATACTGGAATAAAGGTTTGTGGTTGTTAATAATTACCGTTCTGTTAGTCGTTATAGCACTTATAAACGCATAAACCTGCTGGTTAAACAATCATATTCTAGCAATGTACCCTTTGCAAATTCATAGATCAACCCATATATCATTATATAATATAATTGAGAAGTATACAGGCTATGTTAGAATGATATCCGTTAGGACAGCTTATCTACTCTAATCTTGGGTAAATTGCATAAAATTAGATTTCAAGCAAGTGAGCACGTTTAAACTGTTAAATAAACTAGTGTAACACGGTGAACATCAATACCTAAATATTTTCAATAGAACGATCTATTATTAACCTATACGTACTACCACACTTTCTTAATCATGTTCAATTAGATCAATCATCTACTTATTCCTTTCTTTTCTGTTGTTATTTTCTTTCCCCCTCTGTTTGATCTACTTTCTTGTAAGAGTTCGACAGATTCTCTCTTCTTTGAGTACCATAAAGCTTACTTCAACATGATACTTATTGAGAAGACGTTTAAAGGGGCTAGAACCATTACACCAGAATCGACGAAAGGAAAAAGACATGATTCGGAGCTTTATTTTGTTGGAGATATAGATTTGGCATGAGAGGGATAGAAATGAAATGGTTCGGTTCAAGAGAAGTCTATAGAATGTAGTGTAAAAGAGTTTAATCTTCTTAAATATTATTGTAAGTTGCAGCAATTATTAATTTTTTACAATATAATTTTTGACCAGGTTATTATAGAAAATCGTTACAAATTTCAGTTTCAATATTCAATAGAACTTATCGTAATTATGGTGGAATAAATTAAAAAAAGAAATGTTATTATATTAATATTTTAAAAACAAAATTTCCTTACATAAAGTTTAGAGTAAAATAAAAATATCTTACACTACTTTACGCATAATTAAGTAATGTTCGTAATGTACTTGATATTTATTGTAAATGCAGTTAAAATTTAGGATAGTACCTTTACTGATGTAGGTATAGTACTAGCAGGTCAAAAAGGAAGCGAGTCAAAGAATGTTAAAAAAAGTTGTTCTGAAATACAGTGTATTTCAATGAAATTATTTAAAAGCAAACTTAAATCAGATGCCTTTTAAATGAATATACAGTTCTTCACAGCATTTCTTGCTTTCAACATTCTGTACATCAAACACAGGGTGGTTCAAAAAAATAAATGGAACCCCTGTTTTTAAAACGAGATATTTCTGAAATAGTGATGCTAGAAAGATGAAATAAAAACTATTTGAAAGAGAATCTTGTTACCTTTCCAAAAATGTATAATTTTGTGATAATCAATGCCATATTGTGGCCGCTTTCTGAAACAATGCTAAGTTAAAAATCAGCATTTTTCGTCTAAAACAGCAGAAAAGTAATATTTCTTAATTTTTTTTACAATTATTGATAAACTGTAACTCATATCTATTACTCCTTTACATCTTCTAAAACACTTTCCTCCCTTTTCTTGTCGTTTTTACATAAGATATCATTTTTATCATTTCCCACTTGAATTGGTCATTTACGTTTTATTTCCTCTGAAAGGTCGTAGCGGCTGGAATATAACAAAGATAATCATAAAACCATGTATGTTTTAAAAGAAAACAACAAAATCGTTCATATGATGCTTTATCTTTCGAATTTTTAACTTTACAATTTCAGAAAATATGGCGTTCTATAAAAGGGTCCCATTTTTTATGGACCGCCCTGTAGATCAACTTTAGTATGGAATCCAATCCTTTTCTGAAATACAATTTTCCGATCACATACGAAAAACTCAATTTCAAAATCTTTGGCCACTGCAAAGAAACCCACATGAACCACAAAATCTCTTTGATTTTCAAACCTTAAAAAGGAATTTCATCAAAAGTATCAATACAAAGTAACAGGGAAGTATATACTCAACTATACTGGACAGTCTATTTCCCTTGGGTCTTGAAACACATCGGAAAGTCCGGCAAGCAAAGTTAGGTAATGACTTCTTTGGTGCGAGGATCTACAGCGTGAAAATCTAACGTACGAGCCAAGCATTCAAAAGTAGATGTTTGATAACTTTTCATGTATATTCACTGTGTGTGATATTTGATAGGTGTTTGAAGCTCCTCTGTGGTATACGATGAGAGTTTCTGTTTGTAATTTGACGCCATTTCATATGGTTAAGAGATATATACAACTTATAGTAGAATGGTTATACGATTCTGTGATTAAAATATAGTATTTAACTTTAAATCTCATTATGTTATAAGTATCGTGGGATTTGAATTCAAATATTCAATTATTACAGTCATTTTTGATTGTAAGAACCAACAAAGGTAGTATATTTTTATTTACGTACTCTGTTTACCCAAGTAAATTGACAAATGCCACAGAATAATAAAAAATCAGATTAGTTACTATAAAATATTTTAAGACTTATGTTTTGGAGTATATATTGTTATGCAGTATGTTGAAGGACTCCTTCGCTTGGAGTAATTTATTTTATAGGGCTAATGTTCTTACACATTTCTTAATTTTCTTTGTGAATCATTTTAAGATTATGCATTTGTTTTTCGATCACCTCTACACTGTTTAAACAATATTTTTCAGGGAATTGGGTGTGTATCCTACATAATGGTATTGTGTGGTATAGGTAAATTCTGCAAATAAAATTTCAAAAATCACATGCTACGAGATATGGGCGCAACTGATAAAGAATGTTCATATTCTTACTTAAAAGATCATTAATGGAAATCCAATTTCCACAAATCAGTGCAAATAATTTATGACAATTCCCGCATTGTTCATTGCCTTGACAAAAAGACCAACAAAGAGAGTATATTTTTATTTACTCTTAAAGTTGTTTATCTTCTTAAAGTTATCAATTTTCAAAATTATTTCAAGATGAACCTCTTAATTTACATACATGTGTATAAAATTCGATTAATTTATACTTTTTTAAATTGCTGGAGCTGGATGAATGGTATTCACTGAAAAACTTTCAAGTAAAGAGTCGCAAGGTTTCCAATTCAACTTTGATGTGCTATTATTATATGTTATTAACTCTATTTTGAAACAATATTTAAATTTTATATGTACTGCTTTTTAAAGTAACTACAGAAACTGCTGACACTTGGTATTCTACGCTTCTAATCATAAAAAGGTAACACAAATTATACTGTATGACAGTAACACGTGAAGCATTTACTTATGTTTACCAAAATATTAATATTATTTTATTTTACTTTCATAACGTTGTGTTAAAAAAATTTCAGGTTAATTCTTATTAATCAAAGAGAAATTTCCTGTATTTGAACACCGTTTTCATCTCCATCAAGCAAAATCCAATCTTCCCATCTTGGACTCTATAAATAGATCTTCCGAAATTCTCATAACTCCTTCATGACTAGTTGGAACTCAATTTAATAAAACAATAATCATTAGCAAGTCACCCTTGTACCGAATCCACTCAAACGGGTATAGAGAACAAAGGCATATATTATAGTAACAATTGGCATTTGAAGCTGTATCTCATTTTAATATAAATCACCTCCTTAGAATCTTAACCCGTCTCCTTAGAATACCAAACTATCCCTCATTTAACAACAGTGAAAACAAACTACTAGGGTTGGCAGATGATACATTTGTTTTACGGGACGATTAGTTATAATAATAGGAAAATGAATATTCGACATAACACGCTTCCATTTCAATTGCATTGAGTCTTCAATTTCAATTCAATAAAGCAACGTTCAGCATTCTTGAAATTTTGTGACGTAGTAATAGTGACTTTATTTCATTTAGACTATTGACATATAAAAAAATAGTCATCACTTCGAACAATAAGATGAAAATTTCAACAAAATCAATCAATTTCTGTAACTTTAAACTGTTTTATACGTGCTCTAAGCTTATAAATGAACATCTATTGTACTATGGTAGACCAGTTAAGTACATCTTTAGCTGTTTATTTTATGTGTACTGAGTTAGTTCCAGAGTTGTTACAGACTTCAAAATGGAAAGAATCTTCACGCACTTTAGTCCATGATATTTCAGGCAGAATCAGGTTGATATTTCTTCCTTGATAATTACTCTTAAGGTATACTCGTACGGAGATTAAGTGACGTATTCATGTTTAAGATACTTCTTGGGTCTGAGCACTTATAAGAATCAAACCAATTTCACCTTTATTAATAAAAAGGCTTTATCAACTGTACAATAAAAGTTTGAAAATAGTTTTCCCTTTATTCCGTAGAAACTTGTATGTTCATCGCAAAGGATTTTATTTTAGGATTTCCAGGGTGGCAAATAAAAATATTTAAAATCTAAAATATGATTTGGCACAGTAAAATATACTGGTGGATAGTGGAAACGTATTAAACAACGAAAAATCAGTTTAGCGGTAAGCAATAACTGATCAAAACTTCAGTCCTAATGACTTTTACTTTTTTATTTATCTGGCTTACTTTCATGAAACTCGTTTGAGTCAAATTGTCGATCGTAGTTGTTCCAATTTCAGAATTGGTTGGAGGTCGAAAAAAGTTGTAGCTTTACTATAAGTTATATTCTTACCTGTTTTCAACTAAATCTAGTTGAAAATGTTTTCTCTGATCACCCTGCCACCTACTTGTTAGAAGTTGTACTAATCGAGGCCAATAATCAGGCTCCTTACTGTGCTTACAATAGCAAAGAGCAGCAAACATTCGCCTTATGTATACATTGCTGCTGATTCATGTATACATGTTCAGTTTGCTTGGCCGAATTTCGAATTTGTTAAGACATCGCGTTCTACGAATCAAAGCTACTGACTTAAGAAGTAGGAAGATAAGATCGTATAACCTGCAAGAAGTTGGAAATCTGAATGGATTAACATAATGTTATAACTGGTTTTCAGATATTAGCAATATTTCAGAAGAGTGTTGACTGTAATTTCTGTAAAAAGTATGTTGAAATAAACATTTAAAGCATTCATACAACCAAAATTTTGCCGTGGAATCTGTGAGATTCGCCTCATTAATTGTGCGTAACTCACAGTACTTTGAATAATATTGTATTAATTAAATGAAAGTTGAGCTCTTCTCGGTATCTGAAAAAGGAGATTATAAGTAGTCTTTGTTTCAGACCTCAAGTAAACTACAGTGGATGTTTTAATCTAGTATGATCTAAACTCAGTCAGCTCACTTAATATTCTGCTAAATCAACTTTGTTTCAGTTATAGATTGTTTTGATCCAAACTACGAAGAAAACTCGACACTGAAATCGACAAACTTAATGTGTACTCCAAACTAACAAACGGGTGACACCAATAACTGATGATACTTAATTAATCTGAAGCATTTCTATTGTCTTCTTCGTATGGAAACAATACGTTTCTTTGAGTGGAACACACTTTAGACACAATTTGTCATAAACACTATGTACTTTTCTTATTAATGTTGTATTGCTGAAATGTTATTTTAAGAATAGTAAATTTTCTAATATTTCTTTTTCATATTTGAATTCCCACACCACACAAAATTTACATTTATAATTTTATTTTAATTAGTAATAATTTATTCTTGGGCTTGTGTAATTACATACGATCTTCGTCATTTGCTTGTGTAAATATGTTTACTAATATCTTTTATTTTTATTAATATTTTTAAAAAATGTATTCCCTTATAAAATATTATTTCACTTATTTTTGCGCCTCCATTCTAAATTTTTTACCAAACTTCTAACTTTTCGGATTTGGGACCTCCGCCATATCAAGTCAAAACTTCTTAAGATGGTACTTTCTCTCGCTAGTCACGGATCCTTCATCTTATATCTTCGCGGATCTTCCCAAAACCCAACCTTACCTTACACTTTGAGCAATTAGGGGGAACTGGACCACAAGTAAATACCTTACAAGAAAAATGGAAACCTCCTTAGTTCCCGCACTGTTTGCAAAGTACACACTTCTTGTTCGCTCAAGAAAAACGATCTCTCTTCTCTTCTTATAGGGTAGATACAGGTTGCAGTATAGGAAATATTTAAATTCGGATTATTTCGCTTCAATTATTTCGGGAAGGTTTAAGATTAAATATTTGCTCCCATTTGAAGTTTGGTAGAAAGAAAAATGTGTTTGAAGGAATTTTTTTATCAATATGTTTGTTTAGGGATAGACTTTTTGGTTATTGTTTGAAATGATAAGATACATTTGTGTGTAAAAAATAAAAGATAGGAATATTTTTCTTCTCAAGCTGAAATAATGCTTTTTATTACTAAATATTCAAACAATATGTTTTAACGTATGTCCTCGTACCATCATTTCCTGAGGAGACGGATGCAGATCTTTGTTTTCTGTTGAATCCTCAATTCCTCTAATATTCAATGTAATATTCACATTAGAGATTTTTTTGTAAATTTTTGACATTCTTACCAATTACATATTGCTAATCTTTTGATGTTCGAAAAAATTACGAACAAAACAAAACTTAGCTCGTATGGGGTTCGAACGCACGACCTACGTGTATGTCTAGCAGTGCAATTCTATTGCCAACTAAAATATAAAAAAAGACATTTTTATCATTGTTAATTTTTGGATATGCAAAAGTAGTGGATTAGTCTCACATTTTTCTTATCCCTCCTAAACTCCTTTTAAATTTATTTCCCTTAACGTAAAGTAGCCAGCTAACATATTGTGTTTAAGAATCAACTTTCATTCCTTGATCTCTCATCTATAAGTAATAATATTGAGAGTTCCCATATTCTTACAGTATTTTGTGCATATAGTATTTGGAAAGTATTGATTTTGGATATTATTCCTTTGAGTATTGAAGTGATTGAAGGGGGTGATTTAAATAAACGAAGGGAGAAGGGGTGAAAGGGTTATAACAGAAGCAAGAGGAGGGGGAGCAGTTTATGTTAGCTTAATAATGAACGTGTTGGATGACGAAGATTCAAATAAAAATATAAAAGAGCAAAAATATTTTACTGCAAAGAGACAACGAATTAAGAAAAACAAACTTTTGAAATGTAGGTATAATACACTCTCTACTCATTGTGATCTCATGTACACATCAGTTGTATTTTCTTTGATAAATCCCATTAAAAACATTTCATTGATAATAACGTGAAAATTTTAAATCAATATTAAATACATTTTACAAACACGGAGTAATAAAAAAAAATAGTGATCCTTACATGTGTTCTACAACACACCTTTGTAACTTAAAACTTTTTTAAACTGCTGCTTGTACATTGTATGTTGATTTATTTAGTCATGAGGTGATTGATGACAGTTTTGAAAAGCAATCAAAATTTTAATCCATCTAAAATTTTAGGATCACGATTAATATGCAAAAATACTAAACTTCGACTTTCTAGATCTTTATTTTATTGCTAACTTCTCAGGAAAACTTCCAATTTCGTATCAAGACATCCGAAGAAGATGTTATTTCCAACCGAATTGTTCAGATGCAGAACAACTCTTATTTCTAGGACTCATTTCAATTACTTCGAATAGTACACATTTACCTAAATGGCAAATTGAACAAGAAAAGAAGAAAACTTGGAACTTTTTTTATCGTATAATTTGCATACAATTAAGATCGAGAAGGAATATTTTCTTTCGAAGAAAAAGAAAGAAAAGATTTTTTCGTCATTCATCCCACGGGTATCATTAATGCTTATTTCCAATTTGTTTAAATCATGGAACGCCGGATTGAAAGTTTCTTTTTTTCCTTCGTATAGAATGAGATTTAAGATTAAGATGAGATTTTTTCTTGTCATGGTAATATATCATTAATTACTATGGATTTCGACTAAAGTTTTTCAGTCTTGGTTGACGATTCATTTAATATGATTAATGTGTTCGAAAAAAGAAATTATACCGAAGTTTGTCTATTTTGGTTGCTATTACAAAAGTTATGTCGTGTGCAATACAAGAGGAGCGCCGTGGTTGTATACACTCAAGGATAATACTGTTCTTTATTTTGTTATTTGGAAACAATCTTTTTAAGTTCCGTTACTTTCATGTACGTGTATGTATATCTGAATTTTTCATTGTTCTAAACTTATTATTATAAGGAAGTCAGAAAATTAATTTTATTATGGGTAATATTGCTTTAAAATACCTAATGTTCATTTCAAACTTTTGAGGATTTGAGTATTTAACAGACCGACAGCGCGAGGGGGCTTCAGTTGTTGAGGAAAAAATATAAGTAGTGAAGATGAAAATTATAACAAGATGTGTCTATTTTGAATCACATATTTCAGCATATGGAGAAAATGATGGTTATATTTCTGAGTTTATCTTCTTTTTTATATCTTTGGTAGCATTGAATGAAATTTTGTTAAAATTATATCGACTGTCATATACGTCATCTTGAAGAAAAAACTCGAAATAACTTAAAAATTTCCTCTAATACCATTATAACAACATCTCACATTATTTTTAACCCAACTATATCTCAAGACATCTTTGCAGTGAGATTAATGTTCCCAATAACAGTGATGGTGCCTTGAAAGGTGATCGGTCTTGATTCCAACGAACATCATTGACCGTCTGTTAGGTAGAGTGGGTGGCAGGGGGTGGTCATCTGTCCAGTGGGGGGGGGGGAGGGTGTTATGTGTCTT
>JAQIWE010003571.1:0-11659 GCA_034698565.1 Campodea plusiochaeta | reverse complement strand
AGTAGCGTAGGCAAGGGGGGGGGGGGCAGGGAAGTAAAAGTTAAAAATTTACCTTGCTCCGCTACCTTACAGCTTATTTTACCGCATTTTCTAAGGTGAATATCTCCACAACGGGAGATTTTTGGGAGGTAAGAAGAATAATATGAGTTATTTATATCAAGAAGACTAATATTATCTGTTATAATATCAGAGAAGTCAATTTAGCTGCCAATAACACTTTAAAAATTGGCAGTTTTCACCATATTTTACAAAATTTTCCGGTAGTTTTTTCTGGCTACGCGCATCTCCCTTTCTCCTAAAGGCAACAAAAATGGGAGTTGCTCTTCATTTATTGTGACTCCTCTCAGATCACACTTTCTACTCCTATGGTTTTACCTCTGTCTTTCCAACATTACCTCTGTCTTTCCAAGTATATAATAGCTCCTCCTTTTTAACGTAACGCATAGAATGAAGTAAAAAGTGTTTGAAGAATTGTATTACAACTCAAACAACATTTCGATTATGAGATATGACTCTTATGACATGACGAATAAATCGTAAGAAGTATATAGGAGGATGTATAAGAACACCTCACACTAAGAAGGTGAGAACGAGGCAGCAGAGGGATGAGTTAGTGGGTTGCTATTCTTCTGATGTTTTTTAAACATAAAAATTACATTCTTCCTGTTTTTAATTTCTTTATACATTCTACCTTTTTTTCCGTGTTTTTCTTTGAAGGCCCATTATTTTTCAGCGGGCAGTCCCGATTTCCAACACATATTAAAGGTCTGTTGAGAATCGAGTACAATAGGGAACAAAGGAAGTGAAACGGGACTTTTGTGTTGGAAAATGGGACGTCATGCTGAAAAATATTACAGGTTTAACATCTTTTCTTTATACTGTTCTTTTTATCTTCTTCATTGGAGAATTAAACAGTTTGCTGCAATGTCTTCAATGTATAAGCATCATGCAATTCTATTTCAATGTTGTCATTTTATATTCCTGCCGTGCTGATCATCAGTAATTTAAAGTGACACGCGAATAAATAGCAAACTGGGTTGGCCAGAAGGGATAAGTCTATGAACGTCTATGTTGTCATTATATAAGGTACCGGTATACGAGCAAACAACAATAACAACAAAAAATATTGTTGCACTATTGTAACCCTCTGTTTTCTATTACGATGAAAAAGTTCCTTGGTTGAAGCCCTTATTTTATGTATGTACTAACTCCATGGTTGAAACTCCTTTCATTGGAAGATTTTACCTACTTTTGTGCTTTTTATAAGTTGGAAATAATATATAGTTTCCGATTAATGTTTCTGGAGAAAGCAGCAAATAATGAACACTTCCGCAAAATTGCGGAGTCCGATTAAAAAATATTATTTTGTAGTGGCAGCTGAAGCAATCCGCCATTAAAAATACGTCAGTGAAGCAATCCGCCATTAAAAATACGTCAGTGAAGCAATCCGTCATTAAAAATACGTCAGTGAAGCAATCCGTCATTAAAAATTGGCCAGCTGAAGCAATTCGCCATTAAATTACATAATTCTTTGTCAGACGAGAAATTCAGCGAGAAATGACAAAGTTATATGACCATATTAGGTTATCAACTCTTATTTTTTGCTGTCGATATAACAGCAGTAATTCAAACAAAATAAAATTATCAATGTTTCCAAGTAACTGGCAATGGAAGTAAATAGTCAGGTAACTAGTCTTCAAAAATTTCCTTTGTTCATACATTCTAAATTACGAATTTATTCCCTTCTATAATAAAAAAATTGCTACACAAAAAGTTATCAAAAATCCCACATTGACTTCTTGACTAAATACCTCTGTGGGCGTCGGATGGACACTCGAACCCACCTTTATTTTACTTTTATAATTTGCATAATGTAGAATCAAAGATTTTAATGTCAGATTGAGACAAACAAGGTCAAAACTAATTAAAAGAATTACAATAAAACATTTAGTACGTACACATCAAAATATACACTTAACTCAAAACGTATTAAGCACTTACCTCGGAACTTACTAAGTACTTTAAGAATTGAATTAATAAGTGATCTGGTTCACTATCGGAAATTTGTGGTAGTGAATTTACAGTTTTATTAAAGATTAGTAAAATAAGTCCTATCGAAATGAACATGTTGTAGAAATATAACAGAGAACTGATTTTTTTTAATAATACAAGATGATATTATTGCTCGGCAATTGCATTGGTGCCATACGTCTTATATATTTGTTTTATTAGTCCTGAACACGACGTGCAAATAAGAATTTACTATGGCGAAATTAATATCCTTCTTTATTCTTCATAATTATTTTTATGTAGGTCTATGTAAATAAAATTGCATAAGCCATAGTCACTTTTAAATTTGCTAAATAAAATCTAATACAATATCAGAAAATTTCATTATCAAAGTTTTGGGTAAATTGAGATTGTTATTATTACAAATTAGTATATAATATCTTAAACCTGTATTTTTTTTCAGCTGGGAGCTTCATTTTCCAACACACGTATCCCGTTTTACTTTCTTTGCTCGCTATTATACTCGCTTTCCCTAGAGACCGTTAAGCTGTGTTGGAAAAGATGGCTTCCCGCTGGAAAAAAATACCCCTTTAACAGTTTAAGAATTTTACAGGGAATGGAGATGAAAACAAGTAAATACAATATTGAAATTTTGTATAATGTTGTCAATTTCAAACTGTATTGAATTATTTCAGATATGAATTTCATTTATCAATTTTCACCACCGATTTTCTTTCATAAATTTAAAGGAGTATTTTTTAACAGCGGGAATAATCTTTTCCAACACAGCTTAACGGTCTCTTGGGAAAACGAGTACAATAGAGAACAAAGAAAGAAGAACGGCTTATGTGTGTTGGAAAAGATTATTCCCGTTGTGAAAAAATATTCCTTTAAGTATAAATTACGTCCCACTCTTCGAAACAAAACATTTGGCCCCTCTATAACTGATATTAAAACAAACACTTCATCAAAAACTATATAAATATTGATTTTTATGCAGCTGAGATTTCAAAATTGACGTATTATTTTGTAGAGTCGTTATATCTTCTGCTAATGGTTTGTTATTCACCAGGATAAAGTATTATAACTTAACTGTGACATCACCATCACTAGGTTAAAAGGGTCACCTCATGTTACACATTAGAAGAACCGGTAGAAGTAAGGTAGAACATCTCAATTTGAATAATGTCAATTGTCTAAAGAAGTGTTACTGATTATTTGTATTAGTTTTTCATTAGTATTCCTAATGTAGTTTGCTGGTTTAGAAGCGAGAGTGAGCCTAGTAGGATTTGAAGTATTATCAAATATAGATCCCGCGTACGGTACCATCTTCTTGGAAGATGACTTCTAGATGAATGACTTGTATAACTTGCTATTTTGTTCATTGGTGTATTTTTAATTTAGATACATAATTATAATTCTCTATCCATTGTGATTTCTCTTCAGTTACACAGTTTTTCTAATTTATCATTTTTGTAACCCAAAATGTACACTGACAACATTACCATTTATTTATAATTATGTGTACCTGATGATGACCGGTTGAGTCGAAAGCATGGTCGTGAACTCTTCCTATCTTTACCTCTCTTTTCTAGATAGGCGAAGGCAGTTCCCAGTTTGTGTTATCAAGGGTACCAAACCACCCGCCTGTTAAAAACAATGGTTCTCTAATATTCAGTATAATAATAACCTATAATATTTAAATTAATATGATAGTGAGATTTGCTAAAATTTCCCTTGAATTAATAATTATTTCTTGTGTACGGTCTGAGAGAATGATCCTGCGCCACTACTTTTACTAACAAAGGTGTGAAGAATATTTACACTTTCACACCAACTATTATTGTTGTTAAGTACAGCACTTATTCACCTTATACTGTATTAATTGGGAGTGTTTGCATAATATATTATTTAGGTAAATATTATTATATTTTTTGCGAACAGTACATTAACAAGAACAATATTATTGAAGTAATAAGGCTATATATAAACAAGCTATTCAAAAATATTTTGGATGTAGATTCTGTCTCATATGAAAAAAAATTGGCTTTAAATATAAAATTTCGATACTATACTCGTAATTATACTGTGTGTATAGATTCAATCACATCGACTTCAATTTTCACGTGAGATCAATATTTTTCATTGAACGTTCAGAGACCAGTGAATAAAATCGAAAGGATATACACAACTGTCTAAATAATATAAGTTTATAAATATTACTTTCTTCAAAATTGACATTTAAATTTTCCCTTCGTTATCATGGTACTTATTTAAACATTGAAATTTTCTTTAGAATAAAAAATGTTGCAAAAATGTGTTTTGGAACAGTTTCTTTATTCCTCTTGCATTTTTATTTGCTTTTGAATTTTTGCACTGTCGAAAAAAAGAGCTATCCAAGAACAATAAATTTCTTTCCAAAGTAATAATGCAGTAGGGTTATTGCATTTGGCAAAGATTACAGAAAGATATTCCCTAGTTCTGCACGAGCAATTTAAAGGAAATAATAAAGAACAAGAGAGAAATATAAATAAAGAATATTAGCAATGAAATTCATGTTTTATTACTATCCTGTTTCTACTGATAAAATGTTTATGTCTTCATTTTGGATAAGACAATGTTTTTTAGCAATGATATAAAAATTTCTTTCTTTTGTTCCATTTGTTTTAAAAGTTATTCTAATTAACTCTTTTTGTACAGGATTTTAAATGGTGCAATAAAAAAAGTCGACAGAACATCATAATATACCAGAGTGAAAATTGATAAGCATAATTATTTCCATTTCATTTTTTTATTAATAATAATAAGAACATTTGAAATGGAAATAAGCTTAGACGATGGAAACTGCGATGTGTCACCCAAACTATTTTTTATATATTTTCGAAAACATGTATTTTTAAATCGGATTATGATAACTCTAAAACACTCCAAATATTTTGACATTTCATTACCGAAAACCTACACTTTTAAACAAACAAAAGAACATTTTAAAAACAATACAAAAATAAATAATAAATCCATTACCGTAGTGCCATTTATTAGACAGCATATCATTCTTGTAACACTTTTTAATACATAACACTCCTCCTCTTGTTCAAAACATTATTACATCCGAAACAACATGTCAAAAATAATAGGAAAAAATAAAACTTCACAGATTCGATTTTGGCCATTGGTAAAAAATCCGGTTTTGGATAACACTCTCAATGTTGCCGGATCTCTCTCGGGCAGAAAGAGGAATAGTATTTTGCAAATTTCTCCCAATACTGTACATAATTTCGCATTCCCGTGATTTTATTTAGTCTCATTAAATTAGTCTTGCACTTGCAGAGCGACAACCTGGTATTACTTTTTTAAATTGAAATCTTATTTATATATAATATTATTTTATCAAACTATAATTTAATGAAATTTCAATCTATAGTACAGAAGATTTGATCCAACATACTCGAATCGATTTTTTTACAAGGCTCAGGATCAACCAGATTCAAAGGAAATCTGATCTTATTCGGCTCATAATTAAAATAATTCGACTAATACATATACCCAACCAGAATATACTGGTCTAGTTCTATATTGCATAAGATTTTTAAAACCATAATTTTAGAAAATAATTCATTTTCAAACGAAAGAGAAAAAAAATCTCGCTTAGTATTTCGTCAACCTGGGTCTCAACTCGGCTTTGATTAGTTTGCAATCTTCTATAGAAAATTCTATAGGAAGCTCGACACTTCTTATAAAGGGTCCTCGGGTTTGCCTCGAGAAAGCTCGGTGAACTCTCTTAGGTTTATTTAGAGACTAGAGAAACTACTGTATATATACATAATCATGGCAACATTGTATACCTCAAGTAGTTCTGTTGAACAAGCACTGAGTAGGGTGGGGTGTCGGGGACAACTCTTATTGTTCACTTATTACAATAAGACCCTTGTGTCATATCCTAACCTATACTACGGTATATATTCGCATATGGTTAGAAGGTTATATTCAACAACTTACATGCTGCGTATGCTGAGATCATAACTACAAATAAAATATTCTTTATAGGTTCGTAATGAAGATATATTGAATTTTCGGTGTTTTATTTTGTATAGGTTTAAGTACCATATATATATATACGATTTTATGATGTTGAGGTAATCTGCGGGGAGTATTTTTTTTATATTTTAATAGATGAGAATTCACAATCGTGAAAGGACGATCCGAGACCAACACGATGCTATTCAACAGAGTCTCGGTCTCCATAAATTGGCCTAGTCAGGCACGCCAATCCTGCAGTGTCATTATTTCAAAGTGTACTGAGCCTGTTTTTTTTAAACTCGATATTAAAATTCATATATCTTGAAATATTATGGTAAAAGTAGAAACAAATATTTACCAATGTGGTTTAATATTTAAAATTATGTCTTGTTAGAAATTATGTATTCAAATATTAGATATATGTACTTTAATATAATTTATACTCTCGTACATTGTAAATAAAAGTAAATCTAGTTTCAAACATTTCTATTTTCGTTAGAAATTCTTATGTGGATAAAAAATTGACTAAGTTGCCAATAGTAAATCTCCTTTAGCAAGTGTTATTTTGTTGTTTATTTTCCATTAGACTTAAAGAACAATTTGTGTTATTTCTGGAAATTGGATAATTAGTCAGAGGCGATTAGAAAAGCTTAGTTTATTTCTCTTTCTTTTACTCAGCCATCGTAGTGTTTTTACATACAAAGTTTATTTTCTATGCTCAGCACAATATGTGGAGAACAGATTTTTGTAATCGATGTTTGAGAAATATCTGTCATGTATTATAATACAATATTGAGAAACGATAAAATTCCAAGAACAATTCAATGTCATAAAACTGAAATTTTACTCGAACCAACGATCCTCGCATCATCAGTCGAATACTGTAACCAATGAAGACAGTTTTCATTGGACTGGAAACTTCTATTGAGTTTAGGATAAAATAATCCGCTTTATGCGCTATATAACATTTTTATTTAAAAGGTATATTACAATGTTGAGAGTATATTTATGGGTATATAATGCAAGGGCGGATCCTGTAATACATCTTTGGGTGGGGCCAATTAAGTAATATCAAAATTAACTAGATCGGTCAAAAAACGATTTCGTTTTTATATAAAACGAGGAAAAATTTGGCACGTGAAGTACTTTCTCAAAAGTGTTTCGAATCCGAATTTCCAGCAAATCTTTATATGGGGAGAAACTTTATTTCAGCCTTCTCCATATCATGCTTATTTGAGTCATTCAGTAGCTAAAAACTACAACCCAAATAGAGTCTTTGCTTGACTAGCCCTTTGGAGTTTATACGATTCAGAGTACTGCTCATAATAGTTGCTTTAGGAAGACTAGTTCGTCAGAGACTTACATCCTTACGGTACCCTACTAATTTTCTTAAAGTTTCTCCTATAGTGTTTGCATTGTTATCTTTTCTCTGTATCGAAAGGATGCATCAACTTAATATAGTGATGAAGAATAAACAAAACATCTAATTTTATTTATTCTGAAGCATAATTTTTTTTATAAATATTAACTGCTTTACTGGCAGTGTAACACATTCTGACATTCAATCAATGTATAAATCTTTTTCGATGGCGACGAGTGCAGTTCCCCAGAAGCTTATCAAAAATGTCATGAAAATTTACCAAACACTTCATATTTTAATATGGTAAAATTATTCCAAAAAAGAAAAAATATCCCCCACCAACAATATCCCAAAAATTTCATTCACAAAACCACTCTACACCCCTTTAAAACCTCCTCCCTCCCCTTCTCCTTCCGTACGAAATTGTATATTTTTATTTGTCCAATGACAGCTGACTTTTTTTGCCACTGTGTTGATTCACTATACTGTAGTAAGTTGTAGAGTGAAGAGGTACACATCGTATTGTGTAATGAAAGAGTATAGACACACGTTTTAGTGATTCTTATAGTGATAACGTACATGTTCAGTGACACCGATTAAGTGACCAAATATGATCACTAAAGTCATTCTTGTTTTCGTCGTTTTTGAAGGTAGGGAGAGTTTAATTTTGTTATTTTTGGAGAAATTTTATATTATATTGTTATATTTCATTTTTATAAAACTGGTATTCCATAATTATTTTTTTATATTATCATGGCTGTTTATTATTTTCTCTGCTAAATATATTGATCTCTAAAAGGCATTTATAGCATTTTAATAGTACCATACGGCTCCGCTGAACTGAATTTTTTTTTAGCCAATTCACATTAATACTGTTACCTCTGATTACCAAAAATGTCATTTTCTTTTCTTTGTTGTTTGTTATAAAATAATAATCTCTCTTTACAATCTCGTTGTACGAAAAAGGAATCGATAAAACTTATTTTCCAAATTTCTCAATAATCCTGATCTGAAATTATCGGAGGAATAATAATATTATATAAAAATGTGACTTGTGATGAACGTCTCCAATCTCTATTTATGATATCATTATAAGTTTATAACATATTAATTATAGTGATTAATAAGAAATATTTTATTAAATATTTCCTTGAGTTTGTGAGTTTATTATTACTCTTTAATTCTTACAATCTAGATTAATTTTTATTTGATTTACACTAGCATTTCTTTTGCCAATACATTTCGACAAGTTGCGATGTTTATTGATTTGCAAACATACAGATACCATTTTTTTTTTATCTCGAAGTCCTTATTCTTTAAACAAATACCAGATAGCGAAATATACTTCAATGGTATCAAAGGATTTTCTCAAACCATAATAAAGATTTTCTTTACTTTTATTTTCGCCGCAGACACAAAATAAAATTTATTTCAGTCGTTTTCAAGTAAAATTTATTACTTGAAAAACAAGAAAAAGGTGTAAAGTTACATACAAAAATCAGATAATTAAGAATCCTTCACATAAAAGTACTATAACAATAACATTGTAAAGTATTCTGTCGAGCCTTGTAATTTTCAAACGTGTTTAATAGTTTAAATGTGCAATGCCGTTGACTTATACTGGCAGTTAATATAATTTACTTTTGTATAATAAGTGCATTATATAACTTGCTATACAACATGTCCATAAGATGTTTCCAGGGCTAAACATTATTACTATATTATTCAAATTGCTTATATTTTACATGCACATTTTCTTAGAGGCATCATCTTGTAATGTTTAATTTCCAAATAACACCAAAGATACAAAAATGACTGTGCTCCGAGAGTCCTCTGGGAAATTAATTTTTAGAAGGGAACTAAAATGGTCATCGAATGCTATTCAATACGAACTCTGATAGTAATAATGTTATGGTTTCCATCCCTTAACGGATTTAAATATACCATAAATAATAAATATTCTCAATCTTACAGATTTTTAATATTCACCCAAATTTTTTGAAAATATGGAAATTAAAAACAAATTATTGCATGGCGATAATCAAATTTATTCAGAGTAGAAACTTTTTAAAGAAATCTTCCAAATATAGAAAAAAACCTTATATAAATATTTTAATTTGTTTGTAAATAATAATTAGCAATAATAACATGTGACAGGAGGTGGACATTATTATTGATTTTGATTGATTGCTTATTAGTCCGAAAATGGAAAGTTATTAATGCATTTTTCTCGTTTTCCTCTATTAGTGTAAGACATGTTTTAATCATAACACATTGTACATAATTATTGATAGATTATATATACATATTTGTACACCGAAAAAAAAAATTATATATGTTGAACTTTAAAATAAATAAGAATAAGAATAAAAAGTATAATATTATTCAAAGAAAAACAATTGAAAAGAATCATGAATTTGACGATTAAAAATTCAACATTTTTGAAAACAAAGTAATCTTAAAATTTCAATGATATTACTCTTTATAGGCTTTAGGAAACATATACTGGAAAATAGAATGTAAAATAAAAACATAAAACAACAACAACAAAAAAAAGAGAAACAGTTTTGTTTGACATATAGATACATGTGATGTAGGTAATAAATATTGTACTTCTACAGTAATTGTACTATAAAGACATTAACATTTCGTGTCAGCTTTATCTCTTTCGTTATACTTTTCTACAAGTATTTGACATTATTAGATAAATATTAAGCATTTCCACAGAAATATTAATGAAATCATTAACAGGAAATGTAAAATATAAAGTAAGCTCATTTAAATTAAATTTTATTAGGAGTTTAGGACAGCAACTGCTGGTCTTCTCAGAAATAACAATAACTCGTAATTTTATCTCTTATGGAAATTTTAATGAATATAGTAGATTAAAATTTGAAAAGTTATGATTTTATTATGGTGAATTGCTTTCAAAAAGAATTATTTTTATTATCTATTTTACAAAAAGAAAATCGTGATCTTTGCTTTTAACACCAAAATAATAATATTCCTAATGTACATAATATCATTCAGGATTGGAAAATCTGTGCAACCGATGGAACTGTTGAACACTAAATAGATTGAACACTAAATAGAAAGTGAGTTTCCTTTAATACATTATATTGAAATATTGCTCGTTACTTACTATTTAATTCAAAGTAGTATAGCAATAGCAAAATAGAATATGCACCCTCAAGTTTCTGCTCTTCCTGCCAGGATTGGCCCAAAGTAGAGGCATAACTCTACCTATCTTTACCAGTAGGCAATGTTTTGACTGTATAGTTCTTCCAAAATCTTACGGACTCAAGCTGGTTATGTCTTCAAACTATTTTGACGAGTAAACCCATTGTTGACCACTTGTTGGGGTAGTTCAAATTGTGTATTTTCTATACAATTCGTAGTCTGATCAAAGAAAACAAATAAGTCAACAAAGGATTATCAATTGTTGGGATGTCAGAAACACTATATATAGCCATTTTTATTCACTTGTCTTTTCGGAGAGAATGAAAATGGGTATATAATGACAGTAGACAGTTAAAATATTCCCTACCTTAACAGTTGCCACTCTTTCCTATATAGGTGAAGGTAGCCCCCTCATCCCCTGTTTGTAGCATCAAGGATACTAATCTACCAAACCACCCAACGGTTGAATCATATGGTCCTCTAATACCAAGTTAATATTGTAAGATTAGCCTAAATTTCTTTGAATTAAATAGTGAAAAATCTAATATGTTGTATGTAATATAGCTTCATAAATATTATATCTTGGTACAGTTGACCCAATCACAATAAAAAATTAAGACGTAACCAAACTATAAATTTGGCAGATATAATTCAAATGGTAAAAACAATAGTATATACAAGAGGAGAATAAAAAAGATATTGCAGTATCTTTTCTGCAGCATCCCATACTGTTGTTTTACCTTCTTTCTGGACCATAAATGTTTATTATGTAGTCGGGTGCAACGTCCTGTTTTCTATTGAAGTGTATAGTACCGCGCACATTCTTAAAATACATGCATTCGATGCAGTGGCGTAGGTATCAGCGGAGTGGTGGGGATGTCCCGCATGTGAAATATGTTGGACTGCCGAATTTGGGGTTCGTAATTTTCAGTAGACCCTATTTATTTAGTTTTTATTATTAGTATTATGTTCCTAAACTGTAAAACCTGTATTTTTTTTCAGCGGGGAGTTTCATTTTCCAACACACATAAGCCGTTTTACTTTCTTTGTTCTCTATTGTACTCGTTTTCCCAAGAGACCGTTAAGCTG
>JAQIWE010003570.1:0-11668 GCA_034698565.1 Campodea plusiochaeta | reverse complement strand
AAAAACTGAGGACATTATATGTTAATTAACTGCAAAACAGTGTGATAAAACATGGCATGGTCGTAAATAAACAGAGGGGAAAAAACGTAAAATTTACATCAAAGTTGTAAAAAAGCAAAAAAACTCTATAATAAAACAGAGTATGGTGTATGTAAATTCACAGAGCAAGCACATTAAATTACCTTAAAAAGTTGTGTAAAAAAACTGAGGACATTATATGTTAATTAACTGCAAAACAGTGTGATAAAACATGGCATGGTCGTAAATAAACAGAGGAAAAATAATGTAAAATTTACATCAAAATTGTAGAAAAGCAAGAAAACTCTGTAATAAAACAGAAGACGGCCTATGTAAATTTACAAAATAAAATTGTTAAATTACAGAGGAGGCTGTAAAACTACACCCACAGATGAAACGGAGGTAGTCCATAAAATTACGGAAACTTCGTTTTAGGAAATAACAAAACTTTGTAAAATTACAGAGGACCTATTGGTAACAAAATTGCCCATACTTCCTCTGTTTTTTTACGAAAATAATTTTTACTGCACACAATGTGTCAATATTCTTCATCCAACACACAACGTGTCAATATTCTTCATCCAACACACAACGTTTCAATATTTTTCATCCAACACACAATGTGTCAATATTCTTCATCCAACACACAACGTGTCAATATTGGGTATAACATTCTTCATGATGAAAAGTACTATTCAGATTCTGTAAAATATAATAATTGATTGAAAAAATTCAGTATACATAACATTGAACTGAATTTCAAGACCTCGGCTTTCACAGATTAGCCTCAACTCTTCGTTTCTTTTTCGTTAGAAAAACAAAGCAGTTATTCTTTTGATAACTTCTCACGATGTATTTTTAACGATTACTTTTATCACTCTAAAATATTTATTTTGGTAAAGCTGTCGATATAATACTGTACAGTATCATTCTGTTTCTTTGTCCATGAATCTTCTTTTTTATTTTTACTTCTTTTTTGATATCATAACTTGAAGTTGAAATCATAACAATATAGTTCTATCTGGAATATGAGTAATTTCCAATTTACATAATTCAATACTCTAATGACGTTCCATGAGTATTGGTGCAAATACTGTAAATTATCGTTTGCGAAATGCAAATGGGTGAATTCTATAGAGTATCTACAGTATAGACTGACGTCGTGAGTTGAATGGATGCAGAGGTAAATTATACAAAAGTGTAAGAATATGTCCAATTCTGCCAAGATCATTTCTTGTTTATAATAATGATCTTTGCAGAGTTGCTTGAACATATTCTTATACCTTAAGGTAAGTCTAGTCCCGCACTTAGAAAAAAATAATTACAGTATGTCTTCTTAATTTTAATAATGTAATGACACGGTAATACATTGAAGTACAATTATGACATTTCTTTAGAAAAATCATAATTATAACCTATTCTAACTATATATAAAAAGAACCGTTTAGAAAATCTCTGTATTAAAACGTACGATAATTGTGTAAGTTTTGTAATATTGAAACTTCTGGCAACACGGGGATAGAACTGATGAGAAATTTTATCTGCTTATGATGTTCCACAGCAATGGAGGCATCTGGTATTGGCATTGCTATATAGTGTAAATATATACACATCATAATGCTCCACAGTTGTGGTGAAAACATCAGGTTTGAGTTAAATTCATACTGTTATTCAACTATGAATGCTCATTTTAATCTAATTTCATAATTGAGTGGTATTTATTGTGTGGATTAACAATAAAATGATAAAATTTAAAAATTATTTAGCAGTTACTATATTAAGATCGTGAAGTCATAATGGTTAGTCAAGACAGTATTTTCGGAACGTTTGAATTAATATCTTCACGTAGCGAAGTAACTTAAGAATGATATAACAAATGATTAATAAATGTAATTTGTGAAATATTATTGTAGACCAACCTCATTTTTTTTTTAAATATTCAAACAGATTTGCTTTCAAAATTCACAATTTGTTATATAATTTTAATTATTTTTAAATCACTTCACAGAAATTCTCATACTATATTTCGTGATTTCTGACTTACTTTTGTTAAACACTATAATACATGATTATCAGGTTATCCACATAATTCGATTCTTTCTTATGTATTATTACTTTAAACTCTCACATAAATTTTTCTTAGTCTTTCTTATGTTTTCTTTCTTAGTTTATCTTATGGGTACTCGTTCTGACTACGTACTATAATCATATAAAATGTTGTTAATGGCGGTATAAGAAATATAATTATGCATTATAAAGCAGTAGCAAGATTGCTTTTATATAATATCCAACAAGGAATGCTCTGCTGCACTGTATAAAGCAAGGAAATTGGTTTAACATCTACTCTGAACAAAAATAAACTTTAGAGTGAATAATTGTTCTTACTCGTTAGTACTATGCATTTCATAATTGAGAACAGACCAGTGAGTTGTTAAATATTAACCATCCTATTCATGCATCCGAGATCCGACGAATACTTCTGGTAGACCTATCTTATAGTACTAATTATATAAGACGTAAGCTGAATTCTGTGTTAGCACAAAAAGGAAAGAACATCAGCAACTCTTATTTTGTGAGAAAATGAAGTCTTTGATTTTTTTTTTTTTTTCGTTCGTTGTTCATGAATATCTTCTGTCACGAAACGCAACAGCAAATGCCAAATATTGCTCAAAAGTCATTACCTCATTAAATAATAACAAATTAACAAAATGAAAGAAATCAATTACGTATATTTGGATCAACTTATCAGATTGAGATCATCAGTTTACGTTGTATTTATGAACTCTGAAGGATGCAATATGACTTTCTTTTCATGAAAGTATCCAATGTTATCACAATATTACAATAATGATGTGTAGTGTCTTGAACAATGGCAAAGTGTAATACGGAAAACTGTCCAGCAATATTGAGATTAGCTTGATATCTCAAGTTATTGAGGTATGATGCATATTTAACTACAAAAATTCCTATATTTCATAGTGATTTTGTATCGAGACTATAATATTACTCGCACAGCTAATTTCTATAGTTGTTTCCCTTCATCTGCAGGAAGAAAACTTATAATGCTAGCCATTCACACAGTACAGTTAAGATTATTGAATGTCACCGGTTACCGACTGCAAATAAGTTAATGTAACGTTTTATTCATTTGTTATCATTTGGCTCACCCATCTACTATTGAAACTGTGAAACCATAAAAGCTTAAAGTATTTGATATTTTGGTATTAACCTATATCGTTTATTATAAACACACATTAAACAGTATTGGCTTAATGAAATTAAAAAGTGGTTTCCCAGTGATTCAGGTGTTTGGTATTTTAAAACGTGTGCATACATTATACAATTTTTTTTAAATCTTAGGGATCTAAATCGATTAACTCTTTAAAGTTGTTTTGACAGTAAACCCATTGTTGTCCACTTGTTTGAGTGGTTCAAATTCTCTATTTGCTATACAAATCACAAGAAAGTCAAAGAATTTAAACAGACTAACAAGGGATTATCAGTTGGCAGTTGGCAGAAACACCCTTGATGGGTTAAACGGTTAGAGTTCTTATGATTGAAAATTCACTATAGATAGAAGCACATTTCATCATCAAATCAGCACAGCAGGAAAAAGTTCTGTAGGTAGAACATTTTGCCGCCTGTCTGTAAACAGTTTGTTACTTCGGCATGTTATTATGAGAAATAATCTTACATGTATGCGGGAAAAGTGAGTTCGATTCCAATTTTCAAAATTCAAAAGCAAAACTTGGTACTTTTATGTAACCATGTTGATTCTTCACTATCTGGTCTTCAGTGTATTTTAAAGTACTATAGTGGCTGAATCATAATGCTGCATTCCCAAGACAAAAAAATTGTGTTTGCATCAAATGCAATATTAAAGTTACAAAAGCACTAACATTATATAGGAGATAAAGCCTTTTGTGAAAAAGAGGCTTTGAATTTCAATGGGGAATTCTTTAAAAGTTTTAAAAGCTAGTATAATGTTTATAAAATTTGAATAGTCTATTATGCTTGTTAGGTCGTTTATATTGTTGTCTCTATTATTTAAAGTTTTACTAAATAATACATTTTTTATACTGTTATTTTCAAGTTATTTTTATTACTTTATCCTGAGAACATTATAACTACACAGGGTTGCCGAAAAAAATGGGACACATGATTAAAATGTAATAAAATCTGAAATATTGAAGTTAAAAAATTGAAATAAAATGTAGATCAAAGAGAATGTTGTTGTCTTTCTTAAAATATATGGTTTGATAACATTCCGTAGCGTATTATGAAAGCCTTCCATTTAAAATAATCCGAGGCCATTGATAATAACGGCAATTTTAGAACCTCAATGTTCTCGGTTTCGCAGCAAAAAAGTGACAATACTTAAAGTAATATAAATTATTAATATTTTTGATAAAACCACATCATTACATACATCATATATTTCATTTTTGTTCATTTCTTACTACTCTACATTTAATAGTTATGCTGTAACATATTGTTGCAATATACTAAATATAGCACACAATGTTGAAAAGCATTTTTCTTAAAAAGGCCCTGCAGACCGTAATAAAATATGAATGGTAATGAAACCATATATTTTCTGAAAGGCAGCAAGATACACTTTCATATGCTTTTTATTTCATCTACCCAGCTTCACTATTTCAGAAATTATTAAATTATAAAAATGCAGTGTCCTATTCTTTGGGCCACCCTGTACATTACAATCAACATAAAGTTCGTGCTTCTGTATTATATACAGTATATATCTGTATATAGTATAATGTATATGTTGCAAACTTTCCCCGCAGTGAATTCAGTAAGTTCAACACACTTCGCTGTTACTTGCTGTACTTCCGTTCCATGGCAAAACCTATCTTCCCAGTTCCCTGCCGTATAGTTCTCTTCTCACTCTGAAATAAGTGTTTATTTTTGAAAAAAATATTGAGACTTACTTTATATTTTTGGTAATAATTTATGTATCAATCAAAAATTATATTTTTGCTCAAAAATTATAATAATTATAATAATGAGCAATGAAATGAAAAAAATATTTTTCTGTTTATATTCACTAATTCACATAATGACAAAGATTATATGTAAGAATGGACTATTTGGTCCAAATATCACCTTTTTCTTGTGCGAGTGTGCAGTACAAGATTATTTCTTGCAGAAAGAAAATGATATAGTATTAAGATTATGAGTAATTTTAAGGAGATTTCAATCAAAACTTTACAACAGTACTGAAAAATTATATAAAAATATAAATTTTTTCAAAGAGTTCTTAACTACAGCATCTGCCGTTGTTTTAATATATTATAATGTAAAATGAATAAACTTCATATTAAAATTGAAAATGAATATTCAAATAGATATATATAAATTAAACCGACTTACTTTACATTAGAATAATAAATTAAGCACAAGAAGAAATTCACATGGAGTGGGAATTGTGCTTAATTTATTATTCTAATGTAAAGTAAGTCGGTTTAATTTACTTATATCTAAATTTCTTTGTATTCTGTGATTATTATTTAAAATATTCAAATACATAATTAAGTTGTCTGTTATTATATAGACTCGTCATCTGTGTCAACTATAAGAGAAAACTTTACATATAATTATATTCATTCCAACTCGAGTCGAGTCTACTAAATACAATAGTACATCATCAGTTGGATATAATAGCTTCAGAGGCGAGAACACGCCTTTAAAATACCTCATTGAATAATTATAATATAGACGTATTGCTATACTAGTCTCTTTTGTGATGAAATTGAATGAAACTGTGAATGAATCATTACCAGCCATTATCTCAAAAACACTTTTGACATTTCCTAATTGAGGTATTATACATCATCCTAATTATTCAACCATTTTTTCAAATTAGTGGATGACCCCCTTTATACAAATTCTTTCACAATTAATTCCATTATCTTCTATGGAAGTTCAAAAACAACAAAAGAATTGCATTTATAAGTTAGTTAGGTATATAATGTAATGAGATCATTTGCTACAAGTCAGGGTTGCTAGCAGTTGCAAATATAGTTAAATATTACCAGGGACCCGGGAGCTGTGGAAGCAGACGGCGCCTCCGGAAACGCAGATGAATTTTTATCATGCTGGAGGTAAGGAGTAGGAAAATGAAACTAAAACAATAAAAACTAACATTTTATTAGAAGAAAATCCCACAAATTTACAAAATAAGGTGAAAATGACATAAATGGAGAGCTTTTACTACAAATTTTCAACGCTCATACCAACCATAGTTGCGCTTTGCGGGCAACGGTCCCTCGATTCGATCTCCACATAGTCCCCAAACTCCCTCTCTGCTGAACCACTCCTGAAAATAAAAGTTTCCTAAATCCTGGAAGTTAATTTGATGAATGATATACAGATATATCAGCGTTGTCCTGTTCCATTTTCTTTAGCTTGACAATAAAAAATAAAAATCTTTTTAGTGTATTTGAATTTGGAATTTACGGTAACTTAATAATATTTAATTTTTTTTTTAAATTATGTTATGTAACTATTGAATACAATTAAAAGCTTGAATACAATTAATTGCTATTTACCACAGGTATGGATTTCATAATTTGTCAAAACAAAATAAATATTTCTGCTAAGAATATAAACAGGGAAATCTTCAAGTTGATCATCAGCATTACATAAAATGGTACAAAGTATGAAACATGAGAAATATTTCTTTTATATTTACGGTACATAATTTAGTACCTTTAAATATTTGTTGTGCTTTGGCAACTCTACTACACCAGCAGCATGCATTAGTTAATTAGATTGGTATTATAGTATACATTCATCTGCTTCACAAAGTATCGCGTACTTAGTCGTACAACGATTGTACCTACTCTGGCAAAAATCCTGTGGCTGTGGCCATAAAGAGGTCTAACCTTATAACGCTCGTAAAGAGTTTTTTGAGAAACAAAAAACTTGATTGGGTAGAGCTTTCTATAACCAGAACTGCATACGCACAGACCAGGAAGGGAGCTTTAGAAAGAGAAAAAGGATTGTTTCAACATAATTTGATTTACAAAAGTATAAAAAAAACATCGTCCGTTCTACTGGACGTATAATGCGGTAGAATATACTAGTGAACGTACTGTAATGGACGTTGAGCAAAAACAAAATATTTTCATAATATCTGCTGGAGAACTGTAGAAAGAGAATGGTAAATAATTTTGATAATAATGGTAAATAATTAAGAGAATAATTCTCCTGATAGTAATTAGTTTAAATGACAACATAGGATATTGCTAAGTATTCTATATGCATAATCAAAAAGGCAAGAACAGCAGATAAAATATATGGCCTAACATCTGAATTCCCCACAAATGACGTAATCATCAGTCAAAATTTCACTGGGTGTTAAATGAGGTGACATCAATATTTATTCATATAGACTAACTTTACTAAACCCGCTTCTTGTATAACACAACATCAGTAACAGTAAGGGTATCAATAATCAGTCCAATCAACGATTCTTTGACCATATTGGAAGGCTCATGCAAGTGTACGCTTAAATAAATAAAAAATCCAATAATAATTTAAGTACATTTCAGTGAAATGATATCATTCATATCAACATTGACTCAAATTCATGTTGCTGTATACAGAACTTACAAGTTACAATAAACTCCTGGTGCAACAAAATATGGAGAACTAACCTACATATTGTTTATACATAGCTCTATAGTGAAATACCCTACATCAATATATGTAAATAACATAATTATTATGCATTTCATTATTACATCGTCCTCTCAGCAAAGTATTGTTTACCTGCAGCAAATTATACGTCTTTCTCCCAGTGGAGAGTGCATAATTTTGTCTCCACTATACAGGGAAATCATGAAACATAATAATTATAGTCATGCGGCTTTATTTATGAGCATTATAATACAGTATAGCAATAATAATAATGATAATACTGTGATGTTGTATGGTTTGGAGTATTGACAATAATTTCTCATGCTCTTGTTTTTATATCTGTAATCTTCTGTTGTAAAGATATTTGATATGATTGTGAATAATAAATCTCCTTGTAACAGCAGCAGTAAATAAAAGTTTTTAAAGAGTAACTAACTATGCAATAGCTAACCAGCATCTCTTACAGTACGTATGGGTATATCTGATAATGTTAGTCTTCCTTAAATCTCTCAATAAAGTAAAGTCGGTATGTTGGGTATCTGAATAAAGAGATTTTTATATTATTTATTCATAATAATTTATATAGACTCCATTATATACTGCTTCGATCTGTGTTAAATAAAGTAATATTTATTACCCTTTCAAAAAGTTCTATATAATTCATTTTTGAAATTTCATTACAATAAAATAAATTGTAACTTCTAAAGTACAAGGGTGGGCTGAAAAGTAATGCCTGCAACCTTATAACTTTTGAACTACTGGTGGTAGGGTAATGAACTTGGTGTCATTTTTTAGATACACTTTCCTACTAGAAAGGGCCGCAAGTTTCATTGCATTCGGTTTAGCCATTCAGAAATAGTACCTGAAATGGTTAGTCATGTCAGTTAACTGTGTGATACCTGTAACTCATATGTAAGAAGAATAGACTGCAGCCTCAGATGAGGGACATCATTTGTGGCTAATTAAACAGAGGTGCTGTTCTGTAGTTTTTTTCTGATAAATTTTGTTTAAATTAATCCAGTAAAAATCGTTTCAGAAGCATCTACAAGCTCTGAACTCCTACAAATCAGTTTTACCTTATTACAGTTTCTTCAATCATATAAGCATCAATTTTCAATTATATTAAATAATTGAAATTAACAATACATTTGGCAAGCATATCTTCGTCAGATATTCTCTATACATTTTCAGAAAAACATTCTGAGTATTTTTTTGTGGTTCATTTTTTCATGTACAGCCAAAAATCTGTAAAATTCAAGGGAAAGATTTTGTTCGATCATTGAATATTTTGTTCCGTCATCTGTTCTTTATTTCAATTTTTACAGGGTTAATAATAATTGACTACCAAGATAATTTACTTTGATGACTTTATCCATTCTTTTGAACCATTTTTGACGATATTTTTTGAGACATTCAAATTACAGCATTTTGAGAGTTGATTTCTGTTACTGAATTTACCAACAGGTACATAGTTCACTGACATGACTTACAATTTCAGGTACCATTTGTGAACGACTAAACCGAATGAAACGAAACTTACGACCATTTCTAGCAGAAAAGTGTGTCTACAACATGACACCAAGATCATTACCCTACCACCAGGGGTTCAAAAGCTTTAAGGTTGGAGGCATTACTTTTTAGCCCACCCTCGTAATTCTTAAAATATGGTCAACGCTGCTCTGTATAGTTTTATAGTTATACGTCCAGCCAATTATACTGTAGCTGCTTACAAAAATTATTTGTTTGCTTAAAAAATGTAAAGTATGTTTATGAAAAGTGTTGAGAACAAAAACAAAAATGCATTTGCGGTAAAATAATGAAAATGATAGTTTGTGTATACATATCGTTAATTACAGACAATAATTTCCAATTTATATCAAATCGTTAAACTGGCCACGACAACACCAGGTTTTCTCGTTGTTATATCCTGATATATCAATATCCTGATAATAAAAATATATTGTAGGTTACACTACTGTTGAAGTAAGTCAGAATAATATGTCGTTTCATTCCTAGACGAGAAAATTCTCAACCTCTTCTCCACAAAGGACCATTAACCCCATAATATACCTACATTCTAAATTCTATTCCTACTCTTTTTTAATATTCTAAGCAGTTGTAGGTTATACATCAAGTGACGTCAACACTGTTTATTAAAGATGGCCGTTGTTTAGTCCGTTGCCAGTTGAAATAAACGATGTCCTTAGTAGTGCCAAAAAGCAGTGTTTGGCAAAAGAGACAAGGTTCTATTTTGGAAAATGACACTCAACCATAACTCAAGGATCATTAGGAAAATGTCACGCCTAAAAGGAAACTGTATATACACTGTGCAGTAGCAATACAAAATATGTTAATGTATGAACGTGAAATAAGTTCTTGTTGATTTTGATGACGTAATGGAAAAAAAACGAATGGATCAATGGAAGACACTTTGTCGTGTCAGCAGGAAAATTGCGCTCCCATGACTTGATCATTATGAAATAATGTTAAGCCGATTGTACTATCCAGTACCCCTACGTAAAACTATAATATCCGACTGTAATGTTCTCCTGTTAGGTGGTTTTAGAATTTGAAATGGTAAAATGCTTGGAATTGACAATTTCCTTTTTATTCAATGTGTACTACTTCTACATGTAAGATTTTCAGTACATATTAAAATTATTTTTCATTAAATTAAATAAATTTATCTTGTTTCACATAGACGGGAATTGTCATTGTTGACCTAATGTTAAAGAAAACGTAAATTGATCCATCCACAAAGTCTATATAAATGTTTTCCATAAACAGTGAAGCAAATGTTTGTTTTTTGTGAAAGTCAGAAAGTGGGGTTGTAGAATACTGGTAGAGACCTGCGATCATTGTCAGGCAATTTTTTCGAGATTTGGTCGTTTTATGTCCCTATACCTCTAATCGAGTCAACAAAAACCAACCAACGATTTTGTATGAAAAATCGCTCTAGTACCTACTAGGAACTATAAGAAATTCAGATTCCAGAATATTGGGCTTCTGTTCTTTTTAATCATTTTATGTTATAGATTGGTTGCATATAATTACAGTAGTTTTTTTTTAATCTTTATAAATGTACATTAGGAGCAAATGTAATTTTATCTGAAGCCCTTATTTTTCTAGCAGAAATGCATGGAAATGATGAAATCATAGTTGATAAAATAAGAAAATCTTCTGAAATACCTGCACAACGAAGTATCTAATAATTAGTGATGTAAGTGAAATTGTTACATGAGTTTAAAATATGTTTTAAAAATCTCGTTTAAATTGTAGGCTTCAGCTTCATCTCATATTTATATCAACACTCATATACCATCGGGATATAACGCAAATGAAAAAAGTTGATAGAAATTGAAATTGCAGCACTAACACTTTAAGCTCTCACTTTCCAACTTTATAGTATAAAAGGACATCTTTTTTCATCATAGGACATATCACAAAATTGATCTTTCAAAAGTGAACACTTATTCTCCCAAGCTATCAATACT
This sequence comes from Campodea plusiochaeta, assembly GCA_034698565.1. Lineage (NCBI taxonomy): Eukaryota > Metazoa > Arthropoda > Diplura > Rhabdura > Campodeidae > Campodea > Campodea plusiochaeta. The sequence goes on along the minus strand of JAQIWE010003570.1, from coordinate 494 downwards.
TTAAAAGATGGAAGTTTATAGTAGTAGTTGAATATATGTGTAATACTGAATGTCATAAATCTTGTATGATGACCGGAAATATGATTTCCTTGTTTCAGGCAACACTTCCGTCTGGTTGACAGTATCATTCACCGTGGAGAGGTACATTGCAGTTTGCCATCCTATGAAGGGGAAAGTACTATGCACGGAGAATAGAGCAAAGAAGGTATGTACCATAGAAGCTGATACTTAGAAAGTGGGAATGGCTGGATTATGGGTGGATAAAAAATCTCTCTAAATCCCATGGTTGTTTGTGTAAAATACAACAAAAGTTTCTAATAAACAAAATTAGGGTTGTCAAAAATTGTCAGTGGATTAGAAACTACTGTATATTATTGAAAATTTACAAACTTGGGAGATTTCTTTCGTTTTTTATATATTCAATTCAATTCAATTCAATTCATTTATTGTCACAACGAGACAGGTGTCCCTATTACAGCAACAAATATATTTAC
>JAQIWE010003569.1:0-11669 GCA_034698565.1 Campodea plusiochaeta | reverse complement strand
AAGCGGAAATAATGGTTGGCGCAAATAAGAACAATTTGAAAAATTATTGTAAATATTCCCTATTTCAGATCATACAACGTCTATTCTATTTTGTAAATTTTTTGGCTAATTTTTTCTAAAAAAATAATAGTTTTGTTATTGTAATTGTATTTTCAACAATTTATCTCAATGACATAACACGCTCCCTCTTAATTTTAATAGGGGGAGCGATCGTCCTCTCTGATCCCCTTGTTGTCTGTTCCGGGGTCCCTGAATAGTTAAGTGAATACCAGACTGTTTAACTTATTAATTCTATTATTATGTTGTCCAAAACTGCATCTATAGTAACTTATGAAAGACAAGACGATAGTGGCGATTACCGCGATGTCCACTCCCGGAAACAAATGAGAACATTCAGAACAATCTTACGTACAGAAAATCACGTTAATGACCAAAAGTGAATCGAAAAATTACAGGCGTGAGTGATTTTTCTTACATAATTATAAATTTATAGTAAATGAACTGTAATCATCGTCAGTGTAATAATCAGCAGAGTTTTCTCGTATGCCAGTCTCAGTCTTGCCATTACTCTTACCTGGAAAATCAAAGAAATTTGGAAAGTTCATAAGATGAAAACACTAATCCAAAACTATATAAGTTAATTTTGACATCGATACCATTAATGGCATTAAATTTGTTCGAAATCAAACGAGTGATTCAGGAGATAAAACTTGATCTGTGGTTGATGTTCTCTGGCAACCGTATTATGAAATTTCTTTGATGTGCTACCTTTTAACCCCAGACTCTCTCCGCTAATTAAAAATGATTTCCAAGAATTTAAATGAAATTGCAATGAAAAATAGTCGTTTTTTTCCTCTGCAATTTTCATAAATATTTTATTAGTTTAATATAATTCTGTTGGTCACACTAAATCTTCCGTAATACAAGTTGGTGGTACTACTAAAAGTTAAAGGGTTACCTGCAGATAATGAATTTCCCGTTTTCTGTGATTTTATTGTACCTTATATTATTAAAGAATTTTTACAAAAGTTTGTGACATTTTTACACCCAACTGATCAAGAGATATTTCTGTTTATATAGTCGATAGATTTTTCACAAGGTAGCACAAATCGACCTGCTTAATTTCGCTGACTTGCAGAAATATGAAAATTATTCGCTGAAAAACATATATCAGAGCACATATCTATTAAGTAATAGAAAAACTGACTTAAAAATAATGCAAATTAATCATTTTATTCATATATCAGCAGTAGTCTTGTTTCGAGCCACGCTTGCTTCGCGACCTTACAGCTTATTTTCTTGCATTTCCTAAGGTGAATATCTCCTCAAGCGGTGATTTTTGTGAGGTAAGAAAAATAATATGAGTTATTTAAATCAAGAAGACTAATATTATGTTATAATCTCAGAAAAGTCAATTTAGCTGCAGGTAACCCTTTAATAATGCTGTCTCTGTTAGATTATATTATTTCTGTTTTGATTTGGGTTTTTGAAATTTTGTTGACGAAACGAAGGGATGAGCCCAAATGTTCCTTTTCCATGCTTTTATTGCAAGATTTTTTTTATATGAGATATGTTGTAATTTAGATTTTTTTACACGATCACCATATCAGCGTACTGTTTTTGTCTTTTGGACAGGAGCATAGAAATTTTGTTGGATAAAGAGATCTAACAAAAATTATTCTGCCCCCACCCCCTTCTGATAATGTATAGAAGTGACATAATTGCATATGGAGTAGTGAGGACAGTTTTACCGAGTCATAATAATAATTTATACAAAATTATCGTAATTGTATTGTAAAGATCTAAGATACGATTTTTTTTGGATAATCAGACTTAAATCAGACTATTCCAAGCAGTATATAAAATTGTCAATAAAAGAGATTTTTTATAATATTATCTTATGGTTTGTATGAAAATTTTAAATGCTGATGTCATAAACTATTCAAACATATAACAATGTACTAATAATGATAAGAATAACAACAGAAGCAGATATTTTTTTTTGAACTATGGATCTTCACATTTTTACGATTATGGGAGAGATGGCAATCAGTTATCCTGATAACTACTATAAAGTCTAAAGATACTCACAATATAATATGAAAATCAAAGTTATAAAAATCTATTTGCTATAACATTTTATCAAGGAATGTTATAAAAAATTAAAAACCGCAGTGATAATATTATTTTTCAACAAAATTCGATCTTTCTTCCTGTTTTTGTGAATAAGAGTTATTTTCGTATATTTTAATTCATACAAATATGCATAAATAATTTGTTTTCATTCAACGCACCCACTGAAAACAATACGCAACGAAGCGAGTAATGAATAGAATAAAATCTTGAATGGAGAAGTTTCATCACTTCTCCGCTAGTCGGTGCTGCGATCGTCTCTCGACTCCCGCGTTCACATTTTCAGTGTAGTGCAAACCTCGGTTCAAAGTGGTCTGTGCTGTTACTCGTTCGGAGCGAAAAAAAAAAGTTTTCCAAGTTTTTTGGATATTATTCTATAGTTCTCGTGTGTTTTTTATTCGTATTTTGCGAACTAATTTGTGTGTTTACATGAGGATTTAAAGGATATTACTTTTTGAATAACTGGTAAGCTGGATTTTTTTTTCGTAAAAATGGTTTTCATTCTGGCACCGCAACAGATTTTTTATGAATCAATATGCATATTAATGAATAATATTCGTGATAGACTTGGACGCTATTGGCGAAGTATCGCCGTTATATTGAACTATGTGCTTTTACGTTTTTGTTTTTACTTCTTTTTTGTACACTTTTTACCATAAGGGAATTTTAGGAGAAAAAAGATAAATCCGTTATTTGTAATTTATTTGTGAAGACCGAAAACGAAAAGTGATAAAAAGACAACCACGATGCGAAATTCCACAGCTTCTGATCGGAAAGGTTGAAAATGGAAAAACAGAAAAATGATTCTTTTTGAAAGATCGAGGAAATAATATCTGAAATTTAAGATTTAACACTTTTAAAAGGGTGGTAATAGAAAATTTTATGATGGTTCAAAAAATTGTGTTTTTTTCTGGAATTTACTCAATATGAATCGTACGTCTACGTAGTAAACAACTTATTTTTTATAGTTTTTGAAACTTTTTCAAAAGTTTTCTCACTCCAGAAAGTTCAATGGAAGCTGACAAAATACTGTGTACGTTTGCGGACTTATCAATGGGAAGCGTTTTTGTATAATTTTTAGTAGTAGTAGTACCAGTAGGCATATCTTTATTGAATGACAATTTAAGTGTCTTGACTCTTCATTCAATAATATAGTATGTTCACTGTTACTGGTATAATTTGTCGTTTCAGAATGATCATCTGTTTAATTAATATATTATTAATAAATTTTATCGATTTTTTTAAGTGTAAAACTAATCTATTATTATAATTATAATACCATATGTATTTTACTTTTTTAATACTTAAAAAACTGTAACCCATTTAGCAAGCAACCTACTGAACAGTCTTATGCTTGAAAACCAATGTAAAAGTCTGAATTTACATAGGCTACGCTGTAGTATAACTGCAATATCATTAATATAAACTTTTGTAATAAAAGAAAAACGAAAAAAACCTATTGCAAAACGTCCTATAGTCGTTAGTGAAATAGAACTACCATACCGATACTAGGATTTCTTTTTCTTTTAATTTGTTTTTCGTAACAAATGTGTTCTCTTCAAGGTTAAAAGAAACGTCTTAGAAACAGTTAAATCAATAATATAGCTCAATGTGACATTGTGCAATTAATTGCAGATAGAACCATATAAGAAAAGTTACACAGAAAACAAGAAAATCAACATTTCAAGATTATGAACAGTGAGCAAAAGTAAATGAAATTGTTTATTGCAGTCGATAGTATGAATTCGATTTTTTTTTAATTAGTGGCCTAATTATATTTTAATTGTTCTTATAGGCTACATAGTTACGTTCCTAAGGTACCTTTAATAAACCCCTTCCCACTTTCGGTATCTTTGATCCATTTGTTTTCTTTGGATTTTGTACTATAATTATGGCCTGGGTCGTATGGGGTCTTAGATTCCAAAATATTGTGCTTGATGCAATTTTGCTGAAAATATAAAATTGTAAAAATCCCAAGGGATAAATTTGTGCGTAAATAGACCCACACCGTAATTCAGGAATTCGTACGGAAATTCTATATAAATTCAGGAGGAATTTGAAATAGTTGTACACCGGAATTGATAAGTGAAGAGTATCCCCTTGTACAAATCAGTTCAACTATTTCAAGTATAAATTGCATGCCTAGACCGCAAGTCAATGAACGTACTGGTAACCTGGTAAAAGTAACTTATAAATAATTTTACGGGTCTATGTACAGAGTCCAGCGGTATCTCATAGAAAACAATATTAATATTTTTGATTACAAATCCAATTTTCTTCTTACCTCTGTTCGTAAACTACTCTTAATTTTATCAACATGTAAATGGGAGGGTAATCCAATTTGTTGTGAATAAAGGATTTGATTTTACATTATTTATTTTTTACAAATTTAAACCGATTTTTATATTTCTGTCACATGTTTTAATAGGAAATTCAGCTGTATAATAATATTATGGTTTGATATTTTGTAGCATTACAATATCATGCTCTTAACGTCAATAATTTATAAAATGAATACCATAAAACCATTTATGCTAACCTACGGCAAAAATCTCGGAAACAATTCTTATTTTTATTTGGAGGTTTCCTCTTTTAATTACTTTAAAGCGATAAAAATTCAAGGGCAGTACCGATTCCTTCTTTGTTTAATTTAATCGCAAACCTATATTATTTCAGTCAAGGGCAAACAGCAGTGAAATAATTCATGAAAATTACCATTAATCATGTAGAAGTCTTCGGTTATTGATTTCTCTGCGGTGTTTTCAAACAAACGTGTTGTCAATAAAATATTTATGTCACTCGAAACCTTTCAGAAGTTAAAGCTGGTTACTGCAGCCAAGAGATCAGAATAGCGAATGAGTTACAAACAAAATGTGAAATTCAGAGATGTTCTTTTATAATATTTTAAATTGTACTTTATAAAATATGAAATAGGCCTAGGCTATATTTTATTGTGTATTATTTTTTTATTATCAATCAATTGTATTTTCATAATGAGTAGTCTTAATACGAATAATACCGTACTCCTCTTTTGAGTTTCCATTTCCACCGAGATTTTTCCATTATCCGGTGTCGTTGCTCTCGAACTCGAGCATCTGATGGTCTTAGCAATTGAGCTCGTATTCTTGCGCAACAAAATCGAGAAGAACAGAGTTACGAACCTTAGTTTATTCCGTTTTCTTATCGTGGAAATTTCAGAATTTTCGAAGATTATTTGATACCTTGCTGCCTAAAATATATACAAATTATTGGGGGGATTTCGTACAATGTATAGGCTATAGGCATTATGAATGCATCGACATTATTTTAAAACTTATTTAGAAACCTTTTTGCTATTTGACAATTAAATATAGTTACCTTAACTGTATTAAATTACATATAAGTTTTAAAATAATGTCGATGCAATCATAATACCTACCCCCCTCCACCTTGTAGAATGTAGGCACCATCACAAAATGCTGTTATTGCTGGTCACTAAACTTCGACATTCATTTCAAAATTGAAATCGCACCACAAAGAAGTGCCAAACTTTAAGAAAACAACCAATTTATTATAATATTTTACTGTTTTCCCTCCCTGGTTTGTTTTGAAATCCAACCCTGATTTGGTATCCGCCATGGTCATCTCTCATTTAGTGGTCAGCCTTTCGCTTCTAACTTTTGCAAATATAATAAAAAAACGTTTCAAACCTTATTTTGTCCCATTGTACCTTAGACCTTTCAAGGTGGACAGGACTCAAGACTTGACCATTACTTTTTTCTGCGGGGGCGCGCTTTAAATCTTCCGTGTAGAAAAATCCTAAGATTAATGTGAATTTAATTGGGAATAATTGCAACAACAGAATTGATTTTAGTCATGGTTTGTTTACCAGGAAGAAGTATTTTAGAACTATTATTTATTACAAATATATTCATTATAAAAGGCCATGATGTCATTATGGGGACAAACCTTAAAAATAAATAAAAGGGTTGTATGAGCGGATGTATGTGATATGAATATGAAATGTGTTTTTCACTTAATTAGTTATGATGATACGATGTGTAAATAGGTTTTATGACTTTATGAGAATTGCGAAAATGTTTTTTTACGATGTTTGCATTTAATTAGTATGGAATATTGTAATCTGAAATGTGGAAACATGCGAGGTTTAATTACGATAATGAATTTTGAAATCGTAGTTGAATAAAATGATAAACTGATTTTTTAAATGATAAAATAATACAAACAAGGCCTAGGCCTATCACAAATAATTATAAAATTAACATACCGTTTTTAAATAAGTACACTGTTAGTACTTATGACCTGCATGAATTTTTCAACTTTTTTAAATTGTGATAATTTACGAAACTTCGCTTATGTATTTCACAAAAATGAAATGTTTACTAACACAACAAAGCTTAAATTGAGCAAATTCGTACTAATAAATGAAAAAATGAAAAAATTCATAGATTAGACCTACAAAACTTCAAATATTTTCATTATCGTAATTATTTTTCATCGATTGAATTTACAACATAAATCAATGTGTTATGTTTGCTAATTACAGCATAGCTACCGCTCTTCTTATGTTGCGTTGCTCTTACGGATGTGACCATTCCCACATAGTTCATGACCTACAGAAAATATATATTTCACATAACACAGTATTATTGTTCAGCGTTCATATATCAAGTAACGAACGGGAGTAGATTTAGCATCTTTTGTAAATTTGAACTTTAGTCAGATTATATTTTAAACTGAGATTTAGCTATTAGAGATCTACCTTCAGATTTGTATTAAATTTATAATGTTATTACTTATTAGTCTATAAAATGTATAATTAAATAGGCAGATATTAAAAATTATAACGTGTCATGTCCGGTCATGTATGAACGCAAGTCATCAATCTTCATTATAGTTCATTGTACATTTTCAAGATTATGAGGAAATGTAGAATTTTGACAAGTTTTTAATATATTTTTTTAATATTCATAGACTTTGATAATGTAACGTCTAACGTGTGATCTGAAGATGACTGTGATAATTATAATTATGTTTACTGGAACATTGATTGTTCAGATGAGGTTACTGATGTATTTTAGGTTGACATTATTATATTTAAAGTTGCAGTACTTTGGTTTGTCATATTTTCAAATTAAGATAGAAAATTTCCAAAGTTAATTAAACCAACGAATTTTACGTAAACATAATTTTAAGTTTGCTTTAAACCTGTAATATTGTCATTTGTGCGAAATTTTCTTTTCAAGAAAAATAAGCTGTCAATCTTGCGAAATAAAGTAAAAATAGTGCTTACACAAAATGCAATTTCATGAAACTCTTTTAGAACTATGAACTTCTCTTGGAGAGTGCTTGACTCCACCTCATTCTACAGAGGCTCCCTCCCAGCATCTGCAAAAACTGTAATTGTATTTCGTTTGTTAATTTCTTTATCTAATTACCCCGATTCCGTTTCGCTCTCATTAGGCAATAAAAAGTTTTCTTCTATTGGACTATACGTAATCCAATTACAAGTATAGGCTACAGATGAAGTTAAAAAAATATGCTCCTAGCTGCAGATTCCAAATTAAAATAAATTCAAGGTTGGTGAATTAGTGTACTATTATAAAGGAGAATTTTATTATCATTGCTGAAGAAGACTATACGGATAACGTCATTATATGTTTTGTTACTCGTTTATTACATATGCAGAGATGTTTTTTTCCTGTTTTAAATACGTTAAACTAATCGTGTTATATCGCAGTAAATAAGTTAGGTTGTAAATTCAGATTGTAACGTGTTTAAAAAATTGCATAACTCCAAGAAGGAAGGACTCGAGAAGAGTAAAAGTCTAGATTCAGCCTAAAAATAATCAAAAGGATAAATTAGCTCAATTTTGATTTATAATAAAACTGTTACGATTTTTGGTTGATTGGCTACCAATTTTTTGTATATATTTTCAAAATGTTCAGTTGATTCTCAAAATATGGATAAACGACATTCTACGATATTCGTTTTTTAAAGCTGTGATTGAAACACAGAAAAAAATATTAAGATTAAGACAATATGTTATAAATTTACTTCAAATTTTAACGATTTTCCTTCTTTCTTTCATGCAAAAATATTTCACGCAATATTATTTTTATCTTCAAAATCTGCGCCATAAATTATAAACTTGAATCACGCGAGGTTTATTTTATCAAAATTTACAGATGAAAAAAATCTTGACATTTGGAATCCGGCGAATGTTTGTATTTCCCAAACTATAATTTGGAATCCTATATTTATCCGGTATTTGCGTAACAATGCGTAATAATCGTAACTTTCGCTTCCTCGAGAGACAATCACGTGACTCCTAAAAGATATCGTCCATTGTTAAATTTAACTCCTTAATTTGGAATGAGGTTAATGCTGAGTATCATTAGAACATACAGTAATTATACACGGCACCATCATCACAGATAAATATTTAAAGTCCCTGTGTTATACGGTGAGACCTTGGCCACAATTTGGGGTGATGAGCAGAGAACCTTGGAAAAAGGTTGAAATAAAAAAAAATGTCCTGGGGGAAGTGAATATTAAAGGATATTAAATATTATTAAAGGGGATAATGTATGGTTTATTGTTGGAAATTAATTTTGATGGATAAGAGTTTGTTGTTTTTACGTTATTTTGCAAGATTTATTATAATGGTGGATAAATACAATAATAAAATTTCATTGTTAAAAGTTTTTTTACAATAAGAAGAAAGTAATTTAAGGCTCCTTCTCCCAGAATGAAAATTGAGTTTCAGCATATGTTAAATCAGCATATGTTAATCCCATGTTAAATCCAAAACTATTTTAATGGCACTTTTTTAAATGAATTATGATTGTAGTATTTGATATCATTGGATTTAGGATGAAGTTTTTTATTCTTTATCTTTCTAAATTTTTAATTAGTATTTAAATAAAATATTTAGTAGATGGTTTTCGGCAAAAAATGTGATAAAGATTTTAATTATTTTTATAATCATTGTCACAATACATTAATGACGTAGAGAACAGATAGAAGAATGTTGTTTTACATGCATAATCCAAAATGATAGCCTATTTATTTTTAAGCTCCTGTCAGTTTTTAAATTATAATTAACATTAAACAAACGGAACTTTTTGTCTCCGCAGGCGACCATTTTGTTTATTAATCGGGGGATTTTTTACAAATATATTTGAATATAATGATAGTAACGAATACAAAACAAAATAAAAATCTTACCTGGTGAGTAATGCAACTTTAAAATTTTGGCATCCCTGAATTTTAATTTTAGGTGGAGGACTCTTAAAAATGTGACGCGTATTTATAAAATTTATTTCCCATGGAAATAAATTAAGATCGAATGAATTCTATCTTCAGTCGAAAGCAACCCTACTGTTAACCTATAATAACAATACTTTATTAGTTTGATTATTTATTATAGATACCGTTGTAATGTATACGGTACCGGTTGTTCTTAGTAATCTAAAAATACTAATTTTGTGGCGTACACGTGTAACTTTTAATGATCCCGTAACTACGGTATCGAAATCGATACAACAGAAAATACAGTATGTAGTTTTATAGTATAGATCGTTATATATCATTTATGCCATACAAGTTAAAGCTGTGACCTAAATCAGTTGTTGGTCTCAGTTTTTAGATACTCTTTAGTAGGCTACTCGATACTACTCCAAAGGAAAGAAAAATTATGTCATTGCCCCTGAGCTCTATATAATTTTGAATACAGCTTTAAGCCTTTAATATTAAATTAAAATTATGAGATACCAACTCATCCAGTTATAAGTTATATGACACTGAATCCTCAACTTTTTTATATTATGTAAAAAAAAGATTTTATTAAATTATTTCCGGTAGGCACTCTTAAATTTAGAGGGAAATTTTAAAATGAAATTATACCGATAACAAACTATTATTGCAATTTATTACTATTTGTTATTGCATAAATTCTGCAGTACATTAAAACTAGAAATGCCAAAAATGACGCGAATCTTGCATAACCTGCTTGAAATTCCGCGACCTTCCAAAAGTGTAACTAACCCATTGACTTTTATTATTAATTTCCACACACTTTCTAACATATATCCTCCCCCAATATTAACCCTTACAGTTTCCGGTGTTCCGGTCAACAAGTACTTCCGGTCCGATTCTACTTTAAAGTTGACTTATATGTCGTAATTCCTTTTTCTGATTATATAAGCTTGTTAAAACATTGGCATTTGTTCTTGGTCTGTATTGCATGCAACTTTTTAATAATAGTGATTATCTTAAAGTTCGCATGTGAGTAAATCTTTGCTTTCTGTAGAATAGATTAGGAATTGGTTCGTGGATTTAAAAATCGATCGAATCATTTGTTCGATTGGATTTGTTTTTCGATATCATAACTTTGTGTGATTACTTGAGTTTTTTGTTGTTGTTGAACAAATATCTTGTATAGATTTTTATGTAGACTACCGGTACGTCAATGTCAAATGTAAATAGAGGTAAATTCTAGTTCAAGTAATTTCAGTGTAACATACTTGTTATTAGTAGACTTTCCATTTCTTGAAGAATGAAGACATTGTGTTTTTTGCTTTTAAATTATAATTTTTTGTTTCTATTTGACGAGTAACTGTTATGTAAAATTAAGAATGAGAAAAACGTGTCGAATTCAATAGTTCAGTTGGTAGAGCACGGTCCCGGACAGACCGAGGTCGTGGATTCGAGTCCCACTTGAGCCGACGTTTTTCTTGTTCTTAAGTTATTTTCCCAATGCAAAGTAGGCCTAGTGCTAGTCATTTAATTATTTTATTTATAATAATTACAAAATATTTGGTTACTTTTAGTAGGCCTAAGTAATAGTAGTTGCCCAACAATCTTGTGATGTTAGTCATGAAACTAATTTTCTGACGATATTTGCAACTGAAGAATCACTGCTTTTTTTTATATCAAATTGGTACTTTGTCAGTCATTATGACAAAATGTGAATATTCTGAAAGACTGTTATATGTTAGTTCTATAGTAAATATAGAAATTGCAAAAATCTGACTGTGTAAAGTGTAGACAAAAAGTGAATTTTTGAAAGGTGAATTGAATGAACTGCTGTTTAAATTTTTCCGTCAATTAACATCGTATAATCCTAAGACCAAAAAAAAAAATAATTTCCCAAAGTTGTACAAAACCTGCGAACTTCTGATAATAATAATGTGAAAAAAAAAAATGAAAATTACTTGAAATAATTACTTTACACATGCAAAATCTTTGTTTTCTTGTGGTCTTGCATTCTATTTTAAAAAGTGATAATAATCGCTGGCTAATGAAACCGCCAAAGACAAACATGTTTTTAATTTATTGCATGTTATTAAATCTCAGCATGGAAAAAATATATTATTGAGTGCATTTAATTCATTGCAGACGCTCATGTACAAGTAATAGAGAGTTTCGGCTTGAGTGCAAAATTGTAGAAATGACTCAAGACTTCTGGGTTGTGCGCTGTGATTGGTCGAATTCAAACGATGACGTTTTCCCGCACTTCCTTGAATCGGAAC
>JAQIWE010003568.1:0-11670 GCA_034698565.1 Campodea plusiochaeta | reverse complement strand
GAAAAAGGAGGACTATATGTGGAAGCAGAATATAAAGAATAACCACTGATATTATTATTACATTAATACTGCTGCCAAATAGCTGAGATAAGTATACATATATATGGTGCATTGATGTTGAGTGAAGAACACAGATTATTTCTTTTTTCAATACTGGTCAACTGATGAATACGGTAGGGGGCAAAATCTTACTTAAAACTCAGAATTGTACCATCAGAAATTTCGCAGAGTCAGTATTTGTCACAAATGAAGGAGAAAAAAAATTAAATCATACTGAAAGCGTGAGTTCTGAAAATCTGTGAGAAGATTTGACAAGAGCTCCAGAATGAATTATAAATATTCTGTTGGAAGGAGAATATAACCAATTATTTTGTAAGCACTTTGTTTCATAAGATGTTGCGTACATGTCGAAATATTACCAGTTATATGCAGTTTTTTTATTGATCTTTATTACTCCATTTTGACAAAGTTAATGATTACCTCTTCTAACCTAGCCTATGTATTGATAGTTAAAAATAGAATAGTCAAGTACGTTTTGTGAAATGTTTCTGAAGAATCGTTACTTATCCTAAGAAACATTATTACTTTATTAAACCTTCAGTAAGTTATTAGATGTTACCTCATATAATTAATCAAATCAAATTTAATCTTTTAATCTGCTTCATTTCATGAATTAAAGCAATAAAACAAATAGTATAAAATTTTCTGCCAGATATTCTGTAAGCATCATCTGGTATAGAATAATTGTATCTTCCAAAATTCACATATTTTCTATTTGAGCATAGATAAAAGATGTCAGATACATTAACCCACGTGTAACGCAATTCCTTTTCCATTTTTCTGAGACGTTGTACTCTGAATAAAAATTCCTTTCTCGTGTATAGCATTTCCTTTTTCTCTCCACGCAGTTCTCGTCTAGTCGTAAAACACCAAACACAACAGCATTATGTTTCACGCCACATTTGCATTTGGGACCGCTAATCCCATGTTAGAAGACCAGAGATAAACGGAGATTTGCAAGTCGGGAAAAACGTTAACATTTTAACAGAGCTTTCTCCATCAATTCCCTTTTCAAGACCCAAGTTATTGCACTCTTTATTAGACCTTCACACTAAATGCTTAGAGGCACTTACTGGATAGACAAAGGTTAGGTCATTCAGACTCCAAGTATCTAAAGAAGTGGAAGTTCCTCGCCCCATTCCCCCTTTTCTCTTTCCATATGCTTTACGAAACACGTTTCACTTCTTTGTCGGTGTCAAGTATGTAGACAGTATCATGATTTAAAATATTAAATATTGTTTCGAGCTTGCTTATACTGTACAAACATTTTAATATTTAAGTATAACTTCATAGTATAGTGCAAATACATAGAGGATTTTCTGAGCTGCATCTTTATTTTAGGAGTTTACTTGTTGAGATTACTATCTCATGATATATTTTACGAACACTTACATTATATTATTCCAATATCGAAGTTGTAAAGAAGTTACAAATCAATAAAACAACGTCAAAACTTTCGAGGAAGAAAAGTGGATGTCGTTGAACTCAAGAAAACTGTATTCACAGTTTCATATGGTACGAAAGAAAGAGAGCATCTGACATTGGAACTTAGAATGTTATGATCGTGTAATTATATTCCTCAAACTCCAACATGTTACCTTGTACAACAACAAACTTCATATACTACTTTACTTGAATACCGCTTATATATAAAGACACAATACAGAAAGTGCCTTAATAGACCATTTGCTCTGTAATCTACAAGAATCTTTCTAAAGCCCTGTAATTAAAGAACGGTCCTGATGGTTAAAGCCACAGAAGTGAAATAAAAGAGAAAGAAAACATCTTTAAGGATAATAGATTACAATAAAAGAAAAAGTTTTGATATTTTGTATTTTTTTTAACACAATGCTTATTAAGATAAAGGTATATATTATACTCGTGCTTATTTAATCGAACTATAAGTTATAATAAACTTTACAGTCAGTGCATACCAATAACTAACAAATGGTTTTATACTTTTATTGGCACCCGATTCAATAACGCAAATAATAATAATAATTTCCAATTTGCATGTTTTATATGAACTTAAAAGTGAATGACGTTACACAGTATAATATTTCATTTTCTATTACATAATAATGATTATATCCACTTTCTCAGAAGTAAATGGAAAATTCAACTTCCTTGAATGATCGCTTTTGAATCCAAGTGATTGATGATACTAATTTCCTTAACAAGTCGACACTTTACATGCTTCAGTTGCTACTTTTCCCTTGAGGAAGAATCACTTAGAACGCAAATACTTTTAAAACAAATACCAGAGAAGACGAGTGTATAATAATGATGAAACAATGCTTTTTCACTTATTAATAGGACACAGGAAAAGATACTACTCACATTTAAAAATAATTTTACATGTCATATGTATTTTTATTCACAAAAAAAAATTGAAAACTTTATTTTGAGAAAGACTGAAATCAGAAATACTCTTGAAAAACTTATCTTATAGGATGTCCCAACAAGAGAAAATAAATTTAGTTGATTCGCAATATTCCGTTGGATATTGCAATGAAAGTGAAGAAGAGAATCTCTGGAGCTTAGTAGTAGAATAATTTGATCGATTGAGTTTTCTCCTCGTCTCTGTTCAATGTCGATGCAAGAGAGTAATAGAAATTTTCCTTTCTGCTTCGAAATGAATCGATTTCAGATTTTTCCACTTTCTCATTCTAATAAAGTAATTTTATACGGCAGGGATTTGTGTCTGAGAAAGACAAAGTTCATCCAGATTAAAATCAAACTCCTTAATGAGAAGAGTGTCAATTTTAATCGACGCATTTGTATTCATTCCCTCCATTTACTTCATATCCGATTCAAAATCCTTCGCTGGAGGATATATTTTTCGTTCATGTTACAAAATAATAAGAATCAACTTTTCAAATATAAAGTCTTAATTATTTTAGGAATACTTCTTAATCGTTTCTCCGAACCTTAAGAACTTGAGTACAATGAGAAAAAGAGTAATTATAGAAAGGTTTATCAACAACTCGAATAGGAACTTTTTCGATTGGAAATAACATTCAGAAAAGTGAACAAAACAAGTAATTATGAATTTCTTGAGCAGAATCAAAAGCAACTTCCTAATTTAAAGTAGCAAAGAGAAGGGTGAATTTTCTGCAATAAAGCAGTACAACAAGGAAATGTTGAAAATGGATAGTACAGTAGCTGCATCTCTGGAATACTAACTACATTCCACTGCTCTAAAGAATTCAACAACTTTACAAACATTTGCAATGGCAGTATGGAACACTGTAATGAAAACATGTGCTGAACAAAGTTATTTCAATTCATTCCTCACTTTTTTATTATTTAGAAACACTCAGCCTCAATTTTTAATTTTGAAACATAATTTATGACAAATAATATTAGAATTCTCGGGAAGATTGGCGGTCAATTTCATTGACGATGAGTGCTTGTAAGACCTTTTCTGTTCTGATATTATATACAGAAAGTGAATAATAATCAAGTAGTTAAAAGTCAGTAATGCCACTTTTGTATTTTGATGTTTCGATACTATTATAAAATATTACTAACTTGTAATTATGTCAAACTCCTATTAAACAAACTATACCTCACCGTCACAAAGAATATTGCACAGATCTATACTCCAAACAAGAAATTACGAACTCGAAATAAACCCAAACTTCATCAACCATCCTATGAAATCTAAGCAAACAGTATAAACCAAGAATAGCAATACAGTTAATTTGAAATTGCATTTGGAAATAGTTGAGGAGTGTGTGTGAGGTTATTTTAAGTGCAATTAATGTGTTAATAATTAGCAAAGGGTTCAAATGTTTGCTTAAGCAGGACCAACGAAAGGGTTAGAGTGAGGGAGTGGGGAATAAATGGAAGGTGGGAGGGGGGAATTGTTCCGTATGTAAATATAGTGAGTGTTGGCAGCAGCAGCGGCAAATGAAAGGGATTGACATTCCCTCAGGACATAAACTGCCCTTTCCATCTATTCGACTCCTAAGCAGAAAGAGGACATAAATTTATTACAATGGTAATTAACACCTTTAGCCAGGCGGTGAAATAGTTTTAGGACTTTTCTCTCTATAATAATTACTCACAGTTGGGTTCAACAGTTCATGGGTAAAAGCAAGTAGAAAAGGAACATTAATAACTTTGAAATAATCCTTACCTTCACTGTCGCTGGTGTCAGACAAAGGAGGTTCACTAGCAACATATTGTCTACCACTGAGTAAATTTCCTTCAACTACTGGACGCTTATCTTCTAATTGGCGTCGGAATGCTCGATGATCATCCTGAAGTTACAAAACAAAACAAAAACTTTTGATAGGTGGTCCGGAAAAGCAAATAAGTTTCACTATAAAAAATATTTACTGTTGTAACGAAAATTTTAAGGTCAAATATATTATTAGCTTAGTTTATGTTTGTTGTGAACTTGGCAATCAATTGCATATTTGGAATTCGTACAAATTATTCTAAATTAATACTTAATTAATAAGTGACAAAAATGCTTCTTACATGATAAGACTAAGTAAAAATGCTCTATACCATACTAGAACGTTTACAGCAGTAATTGAGTTTACCTGTTGTTTTTGTAAGAGTGCTACATCTCCACCAGTTGGTCCCAAACCAGTAAGTTCCGTGTCTTTTCTTATTACCCATTCAATCAGTTCACGAAGTGATAAGAGAAGTGCATTCCAATGTTCGGTGTTACTTTCCAAACGATTCCTGAAAAACAAAATATATTTCACGTCAACACGTTTACTAAAAGTGTAATATACTGAATCATAATAATAATAATAATAATGAAACCACCAACTGTAGAATTTAATGTTCAATGTCATTACATCATGTGGAAATGTATCACAGGTGCTTGAAATGTTTGATAGCTATAAAAACTTGTCTCGTTTCTATAGTTTTGATGCTTCTGTAATTATTTCGAATTTATAAAGTGAAAAACAGAACTTTACAAACATTTTCCAAATCTTAGGTGTCTTTTACAATAGCTGGATTCACGGTAAATGTTGCCTCTGGCTGGGAGTGCATTTTTATAATGTGCTCTTATGGAAATTGAACAGTGATACAGTGATAAATTTTGTTACGTAAATGTAAATAATACCATGTTTCTTCACAATACAGTGAAACATATACTTTATCACAAAATAAATTGAAAAATTCCCTTACCTTCACCTTATTTTAGGATTAATTCACAGAAATTATAAAGTGGCAGAGAAATCATAAGTGATGAGCAAGATAATGTCTCACAAATAAAACATCCCAAAGATTGTAAGTAATATTACATCTTGCCACTAGAGCGGCGTTACTTTCTGGTACACTCTGAATGGCGTAGTTCAGCACTATAGCGGTGGGAATGAGTACTACGTAGAAATAAATCAAACAAGGAAATGTTCGCGCACTCGCCCACCCGCTCATCACTGCTGACCAAAAAACGCGGGAACAGCCTGATTTCAGTAAAAAGCAAGCATAATACGAAATGAAATGTGTTAGATGTTAATCCCGATTGTTAAATATATGTTCAGGAATGTGTAAGTGTGATGTTACATAGAACAAGGTAAGATTAGATTTTTAAAACGTGATTTAAAGTGAAGCTCTCATTAGCAGCCATGATGGTAGTTTTGACCTCCAGGATCTATGACGGCACTTTATGTGAAAGAATCTATTATCAGAGCTTTACATACTCCATAATTTTCGAACATGAAATAAAACGAACTGCAGTACTTTCATAGAATTGTCATTTGTTTCAAAATGTATTGAATTTATCTGAAACGAGTTCAAACCGGAAGTATATTGACAAGTATTCAAATTAGCATATATATAAACTATTATATAATAACTCCCGCGGTTAATAATCATAATTATTAAAGGAACTAACGAAGTACCAAATTAAACAAATCATTTTTTTTATTGAAATCAATTAAAATAACTGAAGATTTATTCGTGTTGCTCGTATTACCGTATTGATCTAAAATTTCTATGCAGCCATATACATATACAATGAAATTTTGTTAATAATAGCTCATAAACTATAAACTGAAGTTATGTATTTGAGTTTAAAATCCAAGAGGTGATTATCAAATTATTATGATAAATTCAACTTTTGAAGCTTAAATTTACAATTTTAACAGTAAAATAAGGTTTGATATGTATAAGTATAGATGAAAAATTCAATTAAATGTAGTGTAAAATGATTTTTGAAAATTCGACAGTAATTTGTATTATTTTCCTTTGATTTTTTTTAATGATTTTTTTTTATTAATAAATTTGGACAATCCGTTACTGAGTTATTAGCTTTTATTAATGACCTATCACCGTCTTGGTGACAGAAGATTTCCTCAAATGGTCATATCTCGGAAACCGTTTGTCACTGAAAACTCTACATAATAACGTTTTTATCTTTCAATTTGGTTGATGGTGTAAGGAAATTTCGAGGTATTTATTTTCAACCCTTGAAAATTTATAAAACTTCGTAAGTCAAGAACAGGAGAACTAAAAATATCTTGCACCAATCATAATGAAAAAGCACGTACTACATGGCAAAATAATATCATATTGACTAGAAAATGTTCAAAATTCTTTTGACATAAATTGATCGTTGAAATGTTGTTAATGATATCAGTAAACTGGGAATCATTAATACAAGCGTAGACGAATATGAATTTGAAATATTACATAGAACAACAAATCTGAGAAAAATAATATTATTTATTCTACTTAAGCCCACCACAGAATCGTGCGTAAATTTCTATGCAGTAATGATGCTATTTCAGGTTCTATAGATACGAAAATAACAAGCACGTGAACGGAAACTTAAAACTTGAATTGAACATGTTGAAATAACAAGCTCATGAATTGAATTTGGGTTTCATTTGGTTATAATAAATTTGTTCAATAGTGTGATACAAAGCAGAACAATAAGCTGGCCAACAAACAACACACAAAATTTTCATTAAAGCCTCAGTATTACATTTTTTCTCTCACTAATTTCGTCGGAATAAATCGAAAGAAATCAATTTCAAAGTTATTGTTAATGGTATAATATCACTGAGTTAAAGTTTATTGAGGTTTCTAACGATCTCACCTCTACATAATCCTTGCGTCTCTTAGTTTCGATGAAGAGGGGCACTAGTTTAGGAGGCTCCCTTGAATTCAAGGCTTCAAGCCAAGCGGTTCAAAAACGAGCTATTTGGTGAAAGGAGAGACTTCAATTGTAGAATAGGCTTTTATAGACAAGCCAGGAAATAAAATATTCCAACAGACTCGACTTTATGCCTAGAGAAACTTTTCAGGGGGTTGGTGAGGTTTCGGATGGTTTCGAAAACAAATTCGTGTTCAGCGAGTGAAGACACGATCCAAGATGCTCGAAAGAGGTTCGTCTAGACAAAACTCGGTAGCTTATATAAATTAGTTTCATAGTAAAATTGATTCAGAATTTCTTCTTTTTTCTCCATTGTAGGAGAGCTATAGGCAGTTTTTAGTTTTTCTCGTATAAATAGATAAAACGGAGAAAGTGTTCAATAACATTACTCCCCCCCCCCCTATTTTCCATGTTTCCGCACGATAATTAGTTGTAGAAATTAAACCTTTTACGATATTTTTGAATAACGAAATGAACATTTTATTTCTATACAGATTTAAGGGATGGTCTTAACACTAACCTCCATTATTACTTGGTATTATTTACTATCTACTAACCTTATAGCGACACTTTTTGCTTTGAGTGTATGCCATCGTTGATTCATTTCATCCAAACGTCTCTGAAGCATGACAGCATCCTCTTGACTCTCCAAGGAAGCCAACAGTTTCCGTCCAGTTCCAGTGAGGGAAGAAAACACATCTTTATGACTTTCGATCTCGCACTGTAGATCCTTAAACAAAAAGAAAACAAATACATGAAGACCTCTAAATCTAAAACATATATTTCAGCGTTACATTTATTACAAATATACCCATTATAAATTAAATGCTTTCACTTTGATATTAACATATTATCTTTCAACAAATAAACCTTACATTTCTTCAACTCTCATCGGTATCGAGTATAAATTAGAAATTAACCTCTTGAGTTGTTTTCACGGTACTTTAAATCCACTTAATGAAGAAACCTTGCTTTACGTACGACCAAAGAGAATATAATAAATTATTTAAGTCAATTTTCATGTTAACTGTTTCACCTAAACAAATTCACAAAGTACGTGCTGTCCTTTAAAGCAACTTCTCCATGCCATGATTAATTGAAGAATCTAAAGAATCCCCTAAATAGAGCCTACATACATGAAGAGAATACAAGATTCGTCCGTTTCTAAAAAGCACTTGGATAAATGTACCTCCTCAATTTTGTGCATGAGAAAGATCAAGGTGAAGTTGAGATGGAGAAACTTTTCGCATCTTCCACGTAAATAAATCGAACAGATTTTTCGGCTTGACGGTTTCATTTTTTACTCCAACCGTTTGTCCCGGTAATGGACCGCCACTCAGGCGAAGAGTCAACATGTTTTTCTCGCGTAATTGTGCTTTACAATAGGACCACCACTGATAACTATTTAATGGGTACACACTGGCACTAAAAGAATATTCTTTAAACACTTTTTGAAATGTTTGGTATGCCCAACAAAAACTACACGTTACTGGTACTTTACAACACAGCTATAATTATCTGTGAATTGACACTATATCAGTTACTTATTAACTTCGTGTTTTTATTTATTTTGTGGATGTTAGCCGACGTTAATAAAACCAGTACTATGCTGTATGCACCAGGCTACCGTACACGTACAAAAGGAAGGATAGCAAGGATACATCACAGTCAAATTGGTCTTAACGCCAAGTAGAGTGGAATTAGACTAAAATGAATTATAGAAAGCCGTCACTTAAACAGAATATAGAGTGACGAATAGTCAAAGGGAAGAAGATCACTACAAATTATGCCTCAACCTTAATTTACGAAATGATTAATGATGTTTATGGAAGATAACAAGTCTAAAAGACAAAAATATGAAATAATTCCTCTCAAAAGCACAAATTATATGGTTTTGCATGTGAAACTAAAGAAGAAGAGACAATAATGAAGTATCCGGCAATTTTATGATAGACTAATTAAGTGGATGAGGGACTGTTAATGTAAGTCGGTTTATAGGTATGCCTACCCTTGCAGTCCAATTTTCATTCAGATAAAGGTATATTACAAAGAGAAAGAGGCGGGACGAGCACAGACCCACAACATAAATTAGTCAGTTGAAGGGGGAAAGATACTATAAAGTACCATATGATTCATGAACAGGGAAGGGGGCTAATTTTAGAAGATAATCGAGGGTATACACAGCCACTTAATAACGCACTTTTTTTAGGAACACACAAGACAAATTTATTTTTTCTTCCCACACGTATAGACTCCAATAAAGTATTCCTGATCGTCTTCTTTTCTCCTATCCTGTAAAATTATCCTCTCCTGTTCAACTGAGAAGTTCTCGAATAATAATTTTGTAGATCCAGTGGAAAGTAGCTGTCATGATGTGTAGAAACATCAAAGACAAGGGGAGAAAAGTGAAAAGAAAGCGGTATCTTCACAGCTTACTCAAGTGGGAAATATATTTTTCAATAGAGAGCATTTTTGCAAGCAAAATGCTCTCACAAGTCACTTGGAATAGGGTGAAAAGGATCGGAACTAATACAAGTGGGATAAAGAGAAATCTTATTCTTTCGTGCATCAAAGAATATTATTGGAAGGTATTATGAAATTGAAACTAATTTATTTTTTACTTTCTTAAAGTACATTTGCCATTATGGAAAGAGAAGTTTTTTTGTGGCAGTGTTGGCGCTAGTTTTATTCATTTTATTATTTATAAATGCAACATATAATACTTAATCATTTAATTAGGAGCTTTATACATTTCTCTTGTTCTTCAGAGAGAGAGAATTATTTATCAACCGAACTCGATAATAGTTTGTTTGATAAATCTTCAATATTTCCTACATGAAGTGTATAGTCCAAAAATGAGATAATCAATCTTCTTTCGGACTTTTTCCTTTTCAAATACCTTTCTTTAGAACATCATTAATGCATGTATGCAACTTTATTCCATGTTTGTATTAAAAAGAAAATGTCTAAAAAAAACTTAAATTAATCTATAAACTCCTCTTATAACGTAGCGTTTGATATTCTAAAGCACATACGTTTCCACGCTCTACCTTTGAAGAAAAATTCACTTTTTGTTCGAATTTAAAAAGTCATTCCTAAAAAGAATCCTATTCGAACTTCATAATAATTCACAATAGAAAATAAAGTACAAGAATATATCTACACAGCATCTTTTCTCCTTTTTTATGCAAATTCCGAAGTGAAGATATATAGGTTTTTGAGTAATAGTCTATCAAATTGTAGCAGAAGTTAGGTTGCTTCTCTTAACTATTGGAGAAAAGCTCCACTTCATAGGCCTCGGGTCCAACAACTTCAATCCAATATCTCCTCACCCATTTTCTTTTGAGGACGCGCTCGTTTTATTGAAGTCTGAATATAATTTGGTTGCTCCATATTGCTGAACTTGAAAGCTGCTGTCAGATGCAAATGCAAAAAACGAAGGGGGGTTGGAAGGGGTAAGTCAGCGACGAGAAAACACCAAGCCAGTCAACTGATCCCCCTTTTTTCCTGTTTCATTTTACGAAATAAACAAGGCAGAAAAGGAACAGCAGCTTACAATTGCTTCAAAGAGATTTGCAACCGAACCGTGAGAAAGAAATTGCATTTTCAATGCCATCTTTGAGATCTATGAACATTGCTAAAGTGAAGGAATTTATACTTCATTGGATTTCCATACAAAATATCAAATAATACAAATAAAGAGTCGTACATATAATAGTAGACAGAAAAAGGAAGTCCTTAGAAATTTTAAAAGTTCCATGTTCATAATATTTAGTTAAGCTTTTTTAATTCGGTACTTAAAATGACAAAATCACAGATGCATTAATATTTTCGTTAAAAGTTTCTTATTGATTGCACACAACTGCAAACATATCAGTTCAAAACACATTAAGTTATCATGATTTTATAACACATAATATTTAGTACATAAGCTTTATTCACATAACAGCAAAATTATTATGCTTCTATCAATTCCAATAACGCTATAAAACAACATTCTTGAGAACAATAAGATTAAATAAAATCTTCCAATACGTTTCATTAATCAGATTACTCTATTATATTTAATCTTGTGTAAGAAGTAACATTAAGTTAGGATATCATTTGGATTATATACGTTCCGCGAAAGCAGTAATAGTTGTGGAAGAATAATAGCACCAATCGAAAGCAGATGGGTCTCACGTCTTCTAGACGTTTCCAATTGAAACACGGATCTGCTTTCTAGATTCACAGAAAGAAACTTTTTGCAGACAATTTATCAAAATCATTTCCTACGATATTATAACGTGAATTATACGTACCTCTGTTAGTTATTTGTGTATCAGCAAGCATGTTATGTTATATAGTAATACAGACAGTGTCTAAGTACAAGGTGAAAATTAAAAAACTACATCACAGAAAGAATGTTATATTCTTTCTGAGAGAGATGGATTCGTATGTGTTTATCATTTTCTAGCTAATACGTTTCAAATCCACAATGA
>JAQIWE010003567.1:0-11672 GCA_034698565.1 Campodea plusiochaeta | reverse complement strand
ATCATTAGTGAAAACATTGTAAAAAACATTTTAAGTAAAAATACGCTTTTGCTGGACAATTTATCAGAATGCGGGACAGCTGGATTCGTACTAAAAATGCGAGACTGTCCCGCCAGATGCGGGACGCTTGGAAACTCTGATTTCATTAAAATCAATATTTGAATGAAAACAGAAATGAAATCATTTTTGAGGAGTCTGAAACAAGACAGTGTAGTTTCCAACACATTTTTTACAGTGACAAGCATCAATTTGACTTCGGGTTTTACAGAACACTTCCTTTAGTGAAATCTTCCACTGAAAACATTAATCTACAGTTAAATAACTTACCTAAATCAAAAGCAATCAATTTTGGCTTTTCACTGTGTTCCTCCATTGTGAAGTGTCGTCTGCTAAAGATGATGACTGGAGAGAGAAAGAAACTGTAAGGAGAAAGAAACTCTGTGATCACGTTCGCATCTCGTGAACTGGTGAATAGAGAATGATCTTCTCAAACCAGTTTATTGATTTTTATACCTGATTATTTTAGGTAACTAGATTGTTTAAATGTCAAATGATTCCGTTCACTTAAATTCTGATAATTGGAGAAATAATAAAAAAGGAAAACATTGATTGATAAAATTAATATGATATGAATAAAGTTTTGATACCTTATCATAATTTACCACTGTTTTCCCTTTCCATTTTTTATTTTCTCCAATCTAATAATAAATTTTATTATTATCAAAATTTAATTCAGAAGCACCGCTAATGTTATTATTTCTGACATTAAAAAATCGTTGAAATTTGAAGTAAAAAAACTCATTCTTAAATAAAATAAATCTGTATAAAATTTCTTTAGAGTTTTATAATTAATTAATTACACCCCAAAAAAATAAAGATATCACAAAAATTGGAATCTGTAGCTAGAACCACAATTTACTTTTCTTATCAGGGCCGTCGAAAATATGCTGTGCCCACCCGTTGGCCCACCCAAATGAATTAATATCAAACTTTTAAAAATACATGAATTCAAAACTGAAGTAATTCGCTCGTTCACATATCTAAAACTATTTTATCTCACGTTAACATGTTGAGAGAATCATTTTAAAAATATTGCATTTTGCCAGTAAGCAGTACTTAAAAAAATGTTAAAAATCGAATCTACAATGTTCTAATACAAAATACTTCAGATTTTGACATGTTTACTTTAAAAATGTTAAAAAAAAAAGAGATAGTCTTTAAGTCAAAATATGAAAAAATTGCTTTCGGATTCGCCCTCTAAAAAAATGCTGAAAAAGGAGTATATTAATTTCACAGCGGCAATAATCTTTTCCAACACACATAAGCGTTTTACTTTCTTTGCTCTCTATTGTACTCGTTTTCCCAAGAGACCGTTAAGCTGTGTTGGAAAAGATTATTCCCGCTGTGAAAAAATACTCCTTTAACATTTTTAAAGGAGGAGACTTCTTCATAAAGATAAAACTAAAAATTACACAAAAATCAAGTTAAAAACCGTGAAAAAGTAGGTATAATTATGAGAAAACCATCTTATTTTATAAAATATCTGCTAAATTTGCATAAAAATGGGTTATTTTCACCTTCATTTTTCAAATTCTTTTTCGTCGCGCCATTCATGGTGGCGCTCCCCAGAAGGTCTTCAACATCGCTGTAGCATATCCCCCCTTCTTTCGAAATCCTGGTTACGCGCCTGTTGCTGAATGAGTAAGTTACTTTAAAAAAAGTGCATAGCAACCCTTTGGAAATTAAATATCCTAATAACATTTAAAAATGAAATATCCTAATAATATTTAATTTTCAGGTACTCCAGCAGTGACTCTGACTATGGAAATAATATTCTCACTTCTGAATTCTTTCCAAGGATTATTTTTCTTTATTTTCCATTGTTTCTTACAAGATACAGTAAGACGAGCAGTCACAAGAACATGGCTTGTACCACTTGGAGTGGTAGAAGAGGTAAATAAATAATATTAAGGTGGTTTTACCCCTAGCGGTTGATATAACAATAAGCAGATAATTAAAGCATGGATAGAAACAGTGGGGAAGGGTTGGCTAAGTGGTCAAAGAGAAAGCGAGAGGTTTCGGGTTTGATTCCACCATCTGTCCATTTTTTTATTGGTGTATCAACCGCTAGGGGTACAAGCATGTTAATGTTAACAATGTATATTGTTCCCCTTGCCTCTCTAAATAGCACTGTTATGATATATAAATCAATAAAGTGACAAAATATCAGCATATTCAGTTCATTTGCAATATAAAGTTGCATTTAGCAATGAATCTATTGTGACTGACTTACATGTATACAGATTATAATAATAATTATAATAATAACTACACTGTAACTCAACTCGGAATCATCAAACTTTTGAATAATAGCCAATCCTGTGTTAAATAGTGTTGATTTATTTCTCTATCTTAACATGTTTCAAGGCAATATACCTCATCTTCAGAAGTTAATACATAGAAATAAAAACAAAAACGTGTAATCACATCCGAGAATCACATAAAACTGCGTATAAACATAAACTAAGGGTATAGGAGGAGTAGCATTGTAACTCGATTTTAATTATGAAATTACTTAAACAATAGTGAAGTACTTTCCATCTTCATTTTAATATCTAAATTGAAACACAACCGTAATAACATAATTAATAATTACGAACCATGTAGTAATTACGAACCATGTACTTGCTGATTGAGCTACTTTGTCATATGAAATGATACGTCTAATACACGATGATGATACGTCATTAAGTTTTCTGAAAGAGATCTGACGCAGACTGTCTAGACAGGTAATTTGAATTGATGTCATCTTCTAATATTGCTTCTGGATTTAATTTCCCTAGAGAATAACCCGTACACAGCATATGTGATTTCTGAGATATGAGATAATTAACTTTTTTGTTTGTGATAAATATAACTGCGTGTTTTTATATTTTACGCTGAGATGGTTTTCATCACATTCAAAATGTTGTATAGTAACATTCACTTCAGTATTTCTAAAGAGTAATTTTCTCGTTTTATATACTGTATATTTGATGAGATTCTTAACTGAAGCATGGCCATTCTTCTTATTTGAGATCAAGGTTTCTTTCAGTTATTATTATCACGTAATGCTGTTCTTCAAGGACTTACAATATAAATTATTAATTCCTTGAGGAACACTAATGTGGTAAACAAGTTACAGTTAACCCTGAAAGTGACCTTGATCTCATTTTAATCAGTTGGTATAATTTGATTTAGAACCAGATCCCGAAGTACAGAAGAAGTCCAACATATTGAGAGTATAGTTCAATAGCATCTCTAAACCTAGTGATCATATGTACAAACAGAATCGGGATGCAGGAATTTTTTTGCAATATAAATATCACAGTTACTGTTTCCTGTATTCAATCAGTTCGAATAAAACAAAGAATCTGAAACACGTTTCAAAATTTCTACAGAACTATCGGTTTCTAATAAAATTTGAAGAAATTGTATAATATTATATTAATTCAAAAACATAAAATAGTGGAATATAAACGCACACAATTACTACAATATGCAATAAATTAAAAAAAAACATATACCACCCCATTAAAACTCTATTTCTCTCAAAAATATGAACCACCACTCTACTCAGATAAAAAATCTATATTTTCCCACACCGACCCATCCTCTTTCCTGTTATCTCCTTATCAAACTTCCTCTAATCCACTGATACAACTACTAATTCACTTGATCACATCAACAAACACTCTCCACTAGGATATAACCTACAAGTTGATAGAATAACCTACACGTTGATAACAGAATAACCTACAAGTTGTAAACACTGCTGCTGATGCTCATGTTATAGAAAGAACTTTAGATGGTCTGATCAAATATAAAAGAGAATGTACACTTTTAGAAATCGATTGGTTTTGTTACTTGTTTTATTTAATGATGTTAATAAATTATTAAGTAAATGAAACGAGAAATGGTACAAAGGTTGTTAAAGTTGGATAGGTTGTTCGGTTGTTGGTTTTGAACATTATGTTCGGGCATGGTGGATTGTCTTGGGTTTAGGATTCGGATGTCAGAGAAGAAATTCCAATCTGACAAAAAAACGTATTCCAAATTTAACTTTTCAATTTCGTTAATCTGAAAATTGTTTACTCGCTAATTTCATAATTGGCATTTTTTTTTAAGTTCAGTAATGCGTTGATTGCATGATTGCAAGCCTGTTCTTTTATAAAAAAGTGTTTCGCAAACAAATATTATTTTACGAATTAATTATTTTCCTTTGAGAATGACATTGTATATAAATGTTGAAATATTATGATGTTTTAAATCATATTGGCTGCTTTATTACTCCAACTCTTACACTATCACTAAATATGCAGTGAGGAGGTTTCCACGTTGAATATTATTTTACGAGCTATGGCTTATTTAATGAACTTTCCTGCCCCATTTCTTTTAGTCACTAAAACACAACGCTTAGCAAAGTTATAATACATTGCATCAATTAGTCAGAAACATGCAATTAACTGAATTCGAACTTTTACACTACTGTATTTAATGTAAAAAAATATTTTGAAATTGTTTCCACTATTTTACATATACTACCTTTCCTCAACTACTGCTTCATTAATTAATGTTTATCATTTTTAAGTGGAATTGTTTTCATACTTTTTAACCTTGCAGACACAATTTTAAATTTCATTCATCACCTGTTAAAAACATTTCAACTTCTAAAACAGATGTCGCTGATGTTACTATGATACATCAGTAATTAGTAACAGCCTGAAGCGATTTTTCTTCTATTCATCAGAAGCGAATCTAAGATATTTAGTTAATGTGAACGTATGTTTTGAAGTTTTTTCACTTTGTGTAGTTTTAAAGTAAAAGATTTATTGAGAAATATAAGTTGTATACTGTAAATATTATATTTTTTAATGGCGCTGCAGTAATGAGAAATGAAGGTTTAAGTTTACACCTCATAAAATATGGTTTACAACTATATTCACTGCAAAAGAAAAATGAACTGAAACTGGTTGATCGGATTTGATCGAAACATCTACAGTACTATTGTTATTTTTTTCATTTTCGAGTACACTGTGAAATTTAAATAAAATGAATAAAATTATTAATGTTTACTTTGCAGTTCACATTACATGGACATTTAAATATCTTGATCAAAACAACGCTGAAATTCATTCCTTTTTTTTTTTTTGAAAAACAATAAATTTTTCAAATATTAAAAAAAAACTTTTTGAAACAAACTCCGGTTGGACAGCATCATCAGCAAAATTCCGTACCGGTACACCCAAACCAATAAACATCCAGCACGTATCCCCCGCCTATATAAACAGAACCCATACAAATTCCTTACCTCCCCAGCCGCCTTTGGTCTTCGCCATGAAGGTCCGCAGCCTCTACACGCCTACTGCAACCAAATCACTCTGAAAAAGAAAGAAAAAAAGAAAAGTAAACGATTGAGCGAAAGAAAAACGTAAATAACACTTTTCTGCTTATCTCCGTAAGCGATTTATACCAGTTGAACAATTGGTTTTTACGGTTATTTCCCCGTGTTTAGGAATTTCTTCCGTAATTGTTGCTCCCTCCTTTTCGAAGTTTGTTTCTTTATGTGAAACTTTTGTACGATTATGAGCTGAAAAGGGACGGGGCGGAAGAAGCGAACAAAAAGTGGTGGGGAGGAGGAGGGTGTGAATAAAATTCTAGGGGGGAAGGGGTGTTTCTTTAAGGGATCGAGTATCGGAATGGTTTATTGATAAAACGGTTTTTATTTGAGGGTATTTTGGTATCAAAGGAAAGGTGTATTTTGGGGTCTTTGGGTGAAATTCGGCATGAAATTGCCAAATTGGATTATGATTTAGGAAGACGTACAGTACAGAAAGGCGCAAAGGTTATGGTGCGAATTAAAGCTTTGATAATTATCAATATTATTTCATATCGATTACCAGATTTATGGCGTTTGTTTGGCTAGGTTATTAAATAATGAGCATCAATGACAATAATGGTTTGTTTAGTTAACTTAATCAATCAGAAGTAAGTTCTCATTTTGTATTATATTGTGCATAATGTAACTTCAAAATAGGAAATTATTTAAGCTGAAGAATAAGCGAAAATGATAACTACCTGACCAAAGAATTTCATAATCTCAAAGAATTATATAAACTACAACTTATCTAACATAAATGTCTTTGACTCTTTGTTCGGAAAACTCAATATTCATCATTCTCTTGTAGTGGAGACAAATAGTAATTGAAACAATGAATCAAGATAATTTAAAATTCTCCAGAGAGCATTCGTAGAAGCCTTCAGAATATCCAACTATCTCAGATTACCGATGTTACTGAACTAAATTATCTCAAAACAAATATTAACAACAGAGAACCTTAATTATGTAAAACCATACTGTATCTGATTGTATAAAATTAACCGTGTTCATAGCAATGCTCAGTATATATCGTTACAGGGCAAAAAGATGTTGAAAGCTAACTTTAATAGGCAGTAAAAGAGTTGTAAATAAGATGTGAAAACGTTAAAAGATATAATTTTATGCAGTACTAAAATAATGTGTGTAACATTAACACCCTACTAGAATTTACCTTGTTGTTGTAAATTTAAAGCAATACTCATTTCCCTCTTGGTTTTATAGTATGCCTGTTTATATTTCACGTCAGAAGTTGTTACTAAAATGTTTTCCATTAAAAGTATCTGGAAAATATTGAAACGACAAATTGAAAAGTTCACAAAATATTGTTTACGGAAGTTAGAAAGCTTTTTTTCTGTCAAGCTCATGGTTGATGTCAAATAACTTGATACAAGCAATGGTATGCAAATATTCTGTGCATGATGATATAGATTTTTTTGTATAAAATGCAAAACCAGTTAAATCACAAGTTTTTAATTTATAGTAATATAAAGTTGTATAACATTACATTACGTATTTTGTTTCTCCATGTCTACAGAAGTTCACAGTAACAAAAGTAAAGTGTCAGTGTTGTCATTTACTTTCAAGAAATAGTGACGCTCAAATAAAAAAAAAAAATCTGCATTTCTGTGATTTTAGCAATGATATTAAAAATTATTATAGACCACAATCTATTCTACAGTTTATATTGCGGGCCATACTTTTATATATACTTCAATACCTTATTGCCCACTCTGTTTATCATGGAGATAAGTAAATCATTATGATTTCAATATTTTAAACAAGCCGTTCTACTTCAACTACTGTATACCGATAATTGCAGCAATCACATCACTTTATAAAATAATACATTCAGCTCAATAGTAACCTTTGAAACTAAAAATATAAGAAAAACATCCAGTGCCATAAAACATTTTTCAAATTACTTCCTGGTAAAGATACAGAAAGACTAAGTAATAAAGTTGTTATTACTTAGTTTGCTGGTTACGTTTTGCTAGTAAACAGTGATGTTATTAAAAAATGTCTGTACAATTTGTGAGTTTTAAATAATATTCTAAACTGTATATATGTCAAAATTATTTGACATATAAACTTACACCATATTCTCCCACCGAATAAACCTAGTGATTTTTTTCCGTGTGCGTTGTTTCCCCTGCTCCGAGGAATGTAAAAGAATATAGAGAACGTCGGGTGCACATGAAACCTTTGCGACAAATGGTGCAAGAACACAAGACTATACACTAAACACGGAAACTGGGGCGTTCTGTACAAAGAGGTATCTTACATAAATTGGAATGATATACAGTTACTTTGCATAATACAATCTTAGGAATTCTCATTGTATTCTGCATAATTATATGTATTGTATTCTGCATAATTATATGTTTTGTGTATTGTATTTACAGTGTAATTGTTCATTGGTAAACATAATTATATAACTTCAAGAATTGTTTAATGGTAAAATACTTCAAGAATTTTCAATTGTCGTGAAGGTTCTGTGCGAAAGAGATACTCAGCGTTTCTATTTTTGAAATACAAAAGCAATATTATAAATGCATTGTTACTCACGTTTCCTTGATACATTATTATTGGTATAGAATATCGTAGTGTATCCAATGTTTTTCACAGATTTAAAGTTATCTTTATAATTATATAATATGGAATTAAAAAATGATGAGAGTCAAATTTGTTGCACTTAATTTCAAACTTCTAACGTGCTTTGAATATTTCTTAAGTTATGAATCAGACAGTAATGAAAATAAAGTCGTAAGAATGAAATTGGATCATGTACGACATATCCACTTGTATCTTATGAGTCAATGTTAGTTACTGTATAATCATACGAAAAAAAATACCTTACCTGATTTTTATTGTGATTTCTACTGAGAGATAATTAACACAGGTAAAATACTAATAATCTGAAACAGTCAGTTTCAATTTAGATGTTTAAAATTTTACGGAATTTTACAACATCAAGATACGATGATCCAAAAAAGAACTGTACACTAAGAAAATAAAGTTTTATCTGAGAAACTTGATTATTTTTACAGTGCTGACGAAAAACACATTTTTTATGTATTTTAGAGTAAAATATTTTTGACGACTATTGTTTTCAATATGCTCCCCAACTCAACGCAGCTTATTGTCCTTATTTTCCTTTCCTTTATATACAATATGGTTCCTGCAAGATACGCAGCGGTGGTGTCTGGACTCAATGGTTCTCCTGATCACCACATGAAGGCGCTGATGGAAATGGGATATGGCGACCGGAGATACTTTGCTTAAATTTATATACGACGGTACACAGATACGGTGTGGATACGACGTAGAGTCAAGGTATAAGTTTGGATGATTTTAAATTCGATTATTATACTTCAGCTGTTTACTTAAGTTTTGGTTGGATTAGGGATTTTGGGTTTTTGTGCGTGGGAATAGGTTGATTTGAAAAATGAGGCCGAAAGTCCTGTTTTCAATTTATGTGTATTGGATTCATATGAAACAAATACTGCTTCGTGTGCTGCTGTGCTTTTGTTTATATGCATTGCAATCCATAACAAAATTCAGGTATCAAAGAAAATATGAATAATATTATTAATCTAATTCGCGGTTCAGGTTACTATATTCAATATTGCTATTAGAAGGCATCAATATCGCAGCACAGCGAATAAATTCAATGACGTTTAAGGCTCTTTCGTCCGGGATAAAAATTGAGTTTCAGTATAAGGAATCCCATGCTAAATCCAATACTATTCTAATGATACTTTTTTTAAACAATTATGTAGTGTTTGGTTCCATTTTATTCAGGATGAAGCTTTATATTGTTATATATTTCCAAGTTTTGAATTAGTATTTCAATAAAATATTTAGAAGTTGGTTTACGTTAAAAAATGTGATGACGATTTTAATTATTTTTTAAAACATTATTGGCACGATACATTAATGACATGATGAAAATATATAAGAATGCTGTTTTACATGTATAATTCAAAATGATATTGCTTTTTAAACTCCTGTAAATTGTTAAATTATAATTAGTATTAAACAAACAGAACTTTTTATCTCTACGCACAACCATTTTATTTATTAATAGGGTGATTTTTCACAAATATATTTGAATATTATCATAAAGAATGCAATAAAAAAATTAACGATTTACAGCTTTACCTGATGATTAAGAAAAATTCAAGTTTCGATCTCTCTGAATTTTAATTTTAGGTGGAGGGCTCTTAAACCTTAAAGTTTGTTGTGATTGAGTTCAGCACGATATAGTGTATTTACTGCTCATGATACTGTAATATACAGTGATCGTTAACTTTATTACTAAACGGTCCTAAAAATTTAATAATACAATGTTATCAGTATAAGTAAACAGTATGGCGTAACTATACTGCAAATCATGATAACTTAAAAACTGCCTTATCGTTCTTCTGAAAACGTTTATTTCGGCAAACCGACCATGTTTCGGTTTTTAAAGAACCTGGTGGATTTGAAATAAACGTTTTAAGAAGAACGGTATGGTATTTTTTAATTTATCATATTAAATGTTCTTCTACACTATATATCAAATAAAACTACAATTGACTACAAATCATTTTAAATACTGGAATACGTCAATTACCGATGTCGCTATCTGACTGATGGAAACTTTTAGGAGCAATTACTTTCATCCAGAATCTGACTAGAGAACTTTCCTATAAATTGTGAATGAAAGATCAACGTTTAGTAATAGTGAAAGTTCCTTTTTAAAGGGTTACTTGCAGGTAATGAATTTCCCGTTTTCTGTGATTTTCTTCTACTATATATTATTAAAGAATTTTTACAAAAAGTTTGAAATTTTTTGACCCAAAGGATCAAGAGATATTTCTGTTTATAGTCTATAGTCGATAAATTTTTTCCAAGGTTGCGCAAATCGACCTACTTAATTTTACTGCCTTCCTAAAATAGGCCCTAAGCAAATTATTCGCTGAAAAACACATATTAGAACACATATCTATTAAGTAGTAGCAAAACTGACTTAAAAATAATGCAAATAAATAATTTTATTCATATATCAGCAGTTGTCTTGTTTTGGGCCACGCTTGCTCCGCTACCTTACAGCTTTTTTTCTTGCATTTTCTACGGTGAATATCTCCACGACCGGCAATTTTTGTGAGGTAACGTAAGAAAGATAATATGATTGATTCATATCAAGAAGACTAATATTATGTTGTAATATCAGAAAAGTCAATTAAGCTGCAGGTATCCCTTTAACATTTTCAAGGCTCTATGATGATAAATTGTGACGAAAAGTTGATAGGTAGCAAGAAAAATTGTCAATTTGTCTTCTGAAGATCTGAACTTATCTTTCAAAATTTCTGAATAGTGACTGATATAATTTATCCTCAAATCTCGTATAATTATGTGAGAAAAGTATCATATGGTATAAATTTACAATCTGCAGCTCTTTCGCTCAATTCAAAAGAATCGGCAAAAACGAACAATAAATATATTTATAGAGAATTTGGTAAAAATGCACTTTAGCGATTTTGGATTTTTGAGACCTTGACCTCCCAGACATGAGATTGACCTATCTGAAGATGGAGAGTGACCTATCTGAGAATGGAGATTGACCTATCTGAGAATGGAGATTGACATATCCGAGAATGGAGATTTACCTAACCGAGAATGGAGGTTGACCTAACTTATAAGAGAATGGAGATTGACCTATCCGAAAATGGAGATTGACCTATCAGAGAATGAAGATTGACCTATCCAAGACTGGATATTAACCTACCTGATGCAATAAATTAACCTAACCTAAATAAACCTTACCTACCTGACCAAACCTCATCTAACCTAACTTGAAATAATGAGATAAGGAAATTGGGGAGGATGAAAATAGTTTAACAGTATGAATAAGGGGTCTCTTCTGTCCCCATTTCTGCAAAAACATTTGTAATTATAAGGAGGGAAGTACCTTTTATCGCTAAAGTGCATTTATACCAACATCTCTACTGCTCAATAATATAATGAATTCAAAGAGATAGGCTGAACGTATAAGAAGACAGACAATAATTATAATCAGTCAGTTATATTAAAGTTTCTTAAGTTAAGAGAGAATCAAGTCCGCCTCCTTATATACTGATATTTTATGATATACCTCACGCGCAAACATATAAGACCCAAATGTATTTAGCACATTTTAACAGTTCTAATCCCCTAACATTGGGGTGGACAAAGGGATCGCCGTTGTTTACCATTGTAAATAAAACTTTCT
>JAQIWE010003566.1:0-11673 GCA_034698565.1 Campodea plusiochaeta | reverse complement strand
TCACAAGTGCTCTAATATCCGGTGGAGCACAAGAAAATACCATGGGAAGTACAGTCCCTCATAAACCGCAATCATTGGGACTGTATGGTAATCAAGATTCAAATTATGGTAATTTGTAATGCATTACAATTTCTATGACTACAGTTCAATATTTACATGTTTATTTATTTTTTCAAGTAAAATTTTAGGAATTTTAGGAATTAAACTTAAATTTTAGGAAATATTTAATAAAATTTGAAATTTTAGGAATTTCAGGAATTTTAGGAACAGTGGGAGCCCTGCTTTTTGTAACTGAGAAGCAATATCTCTGCCAACAATAAATTATAATTATTTAAAAACCAATGATTCAATATGAAACTACCCCTATTAATTAGTTCAACATTTTAATAAAATGTAATAAACAATCGTGAAGTAAATTAAACAGTCTAGTGAGTTAATATAAAGTTATAAACAATGAAGTCTCCGTGAGTTAATAAACAATGAAGTCTCAGTGAGTTAACAAACAATGAATGAGTTAACTTACCATCATCAGGTCCTGCATAAGGTTTCCATTTCTTTTTATTAGGTAATGCACTCTTTGCAACAAGTTCAACTGTAGAAAGAAAACAACATAGTATTAAAAAAATCACTGGAAAGTTCTTCCATGGTTTACGAGATATTTTTATGAATTAAAAGGAACTTATATTAATCTGGGAAAGTGTTTTAAAATATATCTCTAAATACTGAAAGTAATGAAAATATTGAACACAGTTGAAAGCATAAATGGTTTCAATGCAAGAAAATATTACGTACAAATTGCAACTGTAGTAGACTATTACGCATACCTGTACTAGCCTATAATTGTGTTTTATAAATATAAAGTTTTCATGGCATCAACATTCAGTACAGTATAATATCAGTTAAAAGTAAACACCTTTCATTTCAATTGTTTTCAAATTGCAAAAGATTGTGAAACTGTTTTTCCTGCATTCTGAAGTTTAATAGCTGATTTTTCACTTGAAAGATACAGTCAAAACAGACTTTACACAAACTCAAAACAGTACATGTAATAATTTGTACTTACATTTATTAATTTCCCCAACAAAGAAGTTTAGATTTCCTTCTAATGGTTCTTCATGAGGTAATGTTAAAACCTCACTGAGAGTAATGGAATCCTTTTGTGGTCCAATAAAATCAACTGTGCCCTGGTAAGAACCATCATTTGTATGTAGACGTATCACATTACCTATACCTACATTAATGTTATCCATGCTGGAAAGAAAAGAAACACAGAAATTTAATTTACAATTTATGCTGTAAATTATCCACATTTCATTTTACAGTACCTATATTTATAGGTCTGCTCACATAACAAAAATTGAAAATGAAGTAGACGAGCTGTTTTTTTTAAAGTGTGGTATTAGGCATAGACTACTAAAATACTCTGATTAATATAAGAAAACAAATCAAAAATATGCCAGAAATACCAGAATGATGTAGTGTTTTAAGATATATTCAAAATAACAGATACTGTAATGAAAACCATAATGTTTAATCTTGCTTATGAATCATTGAAATTCCACAATAGGGACAATTTCACCTTACTAAGTTTCTAATAATCTGTCATAACTAGGCCTATAAGTAGAAAATATTTGGATGTCTGGGTAAAT
Source organism: Campodea plusiochaeta (assembly GCA_034698565.1). Lineage (NCBI taxonomy): Eukaryota > Metazoa > Arthropoda > Diplura > Rhabdura > Campodeidae > Campodea > Campodea plusiochaeta. Next base: position 10,024 of record JAQIWE010003566.1, on the reverse strand, counting down.
CGCACCAAGCTAACAGACTTAAAACACTTAGTCAGCAATACCCACCATTTCTGTAGGAGACTAACAACAGATTATACAAAAACTTCAATTGTATAACACAATACATTAGTCTCCATTATTAGAACAAATTCAGCTGAGATTGCACAAACGTAAGTTAGTCGTATAAAAATAAAAACTTGCTAAGGTTTTTTCAGTATGTTTATACTAAGACTTCATTGTTGGAAAAATGGAAAGAAAGAATTATGAAATATCTGATAAGTAACAAAACCTTAGTGCAAAAGGTACAATAATCAAAGTTGTGGGCACATTTTTCTATATTACCTTTTTTGTATTTAATCCTGCTTTCCTGTTTTCTTTGGTACCCCTGTATACGCTCTGTATATGTAGAGACCTAATGCAACATGTACAACAATAACAGCTGCAATGGCACCGTAGATGTTGGACTGAAGTGATGTTAGGTTAAGGAGACCTATAACAACAACAATAAAAAAATAACAGGACTTCCGCTTCAGAGTGAAAAATTCAGACAAAAAATTGTAAACTTGAAATGTCACGTGATTTAGACTATTGAATTTTAATCAACTTCTGTTATCTGTTTCAGTGTGAAATTATGACAAATGACAATTAATTCACTTTTCACATTATACTAAGCTAATGCTTCCCTAGAAGTTACCGCTACATTCAAGCAGTCATCTAAAATCACTGTAAAATTCAAGCTTTATACCTGAGAATTCCAGAGCAGGCAGAAAATGTCAATAGTTCAAATAAAACCTATCACAGCTCAGAGCTTCGAATCCCTATTATTAGGCTTACTACTTCTTCAATTTGAGATTCTAACAGAACTTCTCTATTAATCCTTATGTAGGTTTTTTACATTTTATTTTAATTCAGTTTAGAAGATCTTTGAGAATCCTAGACCAACTTTCTTGTAAAATGACTAACTTCTACTCTTCCAGAGAAGTGAAAAATTCTCAATCTTCAGGTTAGGCCTAATTAAAAAAATTTGTATTAAGTTTACCATATATTAGACTAGATTTGACTAAATTTCTCAAATTTTAGAATTTTAAAGAGTCTAAATTGATACGATGTTGCAAAATTTACACTTTGCTTCAAACGTAATAATCATAGGTAAGACTACGTAAGCTTTTCTTCATTATTTGGAATGTTTCTCATTGTCAGTTTGAAAATTCAAATACAATTCATGTTCTGTTGCACAATTCATAACAAAGCCTAATTTGTTAGTTACAAAAATAGCATCACTAAATGAATGAAATTACGGTACAAAATTCATGATAGTCTCAACTTTTCTTTAATTAGGCATCACATAATTTAAATTTTTCTTACCTTCACAAATGAATGACTGGACAGCAAAGAAAGTGATGATGGGTAGAGCAATAACCAATAAGCAGTAAAACAACACTGTAGTAAACAATGCTCCCTCAGAAACCTCAGTCTGAAACCATGGACATGTTTAATAATAATGTAGAATATTGAAAGGTTTCTTAACATTTTTAGAACATAATTTTATTCCTGGACAAAGAAACAATTACTGAATTACACCTACAAATAATTCGAATTTTAATCTGCTAAAATTGTTAAAAGTTTATCTGCTAAAAGACTACGGAGGATAGTTACAAAAGCATTAAGAACTGGAATGTAAGGTAGAGATGGGCGCCGGGCCGTGTCTTCACCCCGTGCTCCGTGTCACGCACGGGTTCCATGCATGAACGTGTCTAATTGATGTAATAATAAACCGTGAGCGTGTGTGTCCGTGCCATTTCAAAATAAAACCGTGCGTGTCCGTGCCTTTTCAAAATAAAACCCGTGTCACGCCTAATATGATTAATACATTCAACCTGTCTGTGAAACTTATGATTTTACTTTTCCCACGCTCTCGATCGCTCCTAAATGGTAGTAATGTAATTTGTCTTACGTAAAAATATTTTGGAGTGGAGCCAGAATTTTATTTTCATTAGAACTATATTAATTTACGTGTGATGTTTCAGTAAATAAAACAAAACCTGAATGATTTTATTATGTCCAATGGTAAAAAATGAAGAATTTTCAGTTCCGTGACATGGGCAAGCCGTGTCCGTGCGGGCCGGGTATCACCCTGTGGAAAACCCGTACGTGCCGTGCCGCATTGGAAAAAAATAAAAAACGCATTGGAAAAAAATAAAAAACGCATTGGAAAAAAATAAAAAACAGGCCCGCGCCCATCTCTAGGGAAAGCTGTAATCAGTGTTTTTCTTCAAAAAACATTTATTTCAAGTAAGGAAAGCGATGAAATATCAATTAAAATAAGTAAACAGCATTCTGAATCATTTCGTGTAATTAGTTCTTTGATAGGTTCATTAATAAAGCCATGAGAGGCCTCTAAAGTTTTCCGTTTTTTTTCATAAACCTCAAACGGATAGGAGTAGTCTGCGTGGCCGACCCTTTTTTTTCGCCGGAGGCAAAATAAAAAAGGAGGATAGGAGTCAAGGCATAACTTTGATCAGAAACCTATTCACTAGGCGAGGCCAAAAGCGCCCAAGGAAAATTCGGAACCAAGAAAAAAAAATTCGTGCAATTTCGAGATTTTGACCATTCCTTCCCGTTCATGGTTTTGCCTTCCCGTCAGAGGATTACGTACATTTTGCATTCATAGTGAACAGATGTTAGGTTTATTGGCAGTCTAGTCCAGCTGTTGGTAGTTTATATGGAGGCACAGATCATCAACAAGCTCTCAGTATCTGGTAGACTAAAATCAAACCGTTTTTTGGTTAGGTACCAGTGAATCCTGAAGGCTTTGTTCAGGTTGTCTGCTTTCAGACCATTTTCTTGAACAAGTTTTATTTGATCTCTTAAAGTATTACTCAGATCTTGTATAAATAATTAAGAGTACTATGGAATTAAATATAAGCATTTTATTGATTCTAAAATCATTAAAATAGCAAAATATTTTGTAAAAGTTCCTCAACATTTCAATAATAAACTTGACAACACCGGGAACAATCCAGAATGGCTAATACAAAAATGGTGAGAAGTTTATTTCTCCAATATTCTTGAAATAAAAGCATGCCTACTTTCTTTCTTATTTCTGTGCATGTAGCATAACACTTACCGGTTCTCTGACTAACACCCCTGGCCAAATTCGCACAATTTACGAGCATTTTGTCGAATTTATTCTATGGAAATTTCTGAAGCACTTCTTCCACAAGAAGAGAATTTTAGGCTGAGAAAGCAGTGTTGCCACATGTAGAAACTTTGGAATAGCTTTTGATGAAAATAAGATGATTAAGTTAGTGTATCCTTCTGACTTCACATAGTTCCATATAAAATTACAAATATATTTTTTTTCGTTTGTTATTTATAGGAATAAGTTGCGTAATGAAATCCTTTAAACAGAAACTTGGCAACGTTGATTGTTTTTACGCCTGCGTGATACTTCCTGCGAGAGACGAAAAATACAGGTTTGCCAAATGTATGCACTCATTATGCGAGGTGTAATTTAAATGTTGACCAGTAGGTGGCAGTGTTGATCATATGTGAAAATATTTGAAATACCACCGCGTACTTTGAATGGCATAATCCGACATTGGCGCCGACTCCACGGGTTCAACGGGTGCACGTGCGCAAAATTCAACGGGTGCAGTGCACCTGCTGATTTGTTAGGCCCCAATAATGTAAAACTCACTTTACTCTTTTAATTCTCACATTTAAAATTTTATTCCCATTAAAATCATTCCAGAATTTTCCAGAAAAAGACTTGTGAATGATTATGTTTCGGAATTCTGGTTACACGCCTGATGATATTGCACCAAATAAAGATATTGAGAGTGTTAAGAATATATTATACAAATATTCTGTCAAAAAAAAAAAAGTCATTATTACCCATTGACCCAATATCAGAACCACTTGAGTCACCTAAACGATGGGTGATATATGACTTATAGATTCGCCACGATAATGGTGACCCAGTAAGTCATTCAATGCTCCTTGTGAAGTCTGATGTGGGATGTTTTGATAACAGTTTGACGAATAAAGATAAATGGAATAAACGAAACAAAATTTGTAAAAATTGCAAAAGTACATTATTATATTTTCCATATAAAAACTTGTGAAATTGTGTATTACAACATCTTTCTTACAGGAAATTGAAGAAGCCACTTACAATTTATATCAATATTCAAATTCCAGAAAGATCCAATAATTTGGAAATATCTAATCAGATTTCTATAAAGACTCATATCAGTCACATGAGCTAATTCAGAAGGTCGAGTCGTCGAGACATTCATAAATATTTGATAGAAATACCCTGAAGATTATTGTATTTATAATAGAAGCTATAAGGTTGACTATTTTAATTAACATCCATGAATAACGATAAACTGTTAAGTCAGGACAATTCATTTTAATTAAAGGTCGAGATATTTATAAAGATTCGGCTTTATTGAACTTGACTCATAAAAGTCCAGCACAGTCTCTGATGAAAATATGAGTTCTTTCAATGAGTATATAGTATATTCCTCTTTCGATTATGAACTTACAGAAGAGAGATCAGGTAACGGCTATAAGGAGTCCATTCAATTTTCTCCAATAAATATTTTAACAAATTTTCTATTTTAAAACTTGATTTTCAGCAGTAATTTTTTTCAACAGTGAAGACATGGTACGGTAACTTACTCCCTGCCATCCAAGTCTACAGCGTAAGAGACCCTTATTCTTAGTTCTAGTCCCATCTTATTTCACTTTATCATCTGCATCCATTTAACTCCATTGAAGATCACTGCCCTTTTTATTCACTTATCTGATAAGTAAAATAATAATAAGTTGTGTAAATGTTAGAGATATAAATGGTAATTTAAAGTAGCATCCCTATGGTATAAATTATACATTGCACGGTACATGAACTTCTCAAGGTCACTTTAACAATGGAAAGCAATTGATGTGTAATTTCAATTGCAGTTAACGACAAGGCCAGGTTAAGGTTATGTCCAGTGTAGAACTCTAATAATTTATTTAAAGACATATCTCAGAAACCAAAAACTATTTTTCGAGAAATATCTGAAGTATTCAAGTAATTTCGACTGCAGTGGGAAATATAAAAATATTGTTTTCGCAATATTATAGTTTAAATATCATAGGTTATTGCATAATGCTAAAGGTTTGGTTTAATTTAAAGATAAGGAAATATTATTTTAAATGTTAAGAAAGTGTTACTAACTTCCAATGAAATTAAATATTTTCCTAATGTACGAATTATTAATACCCTGCACAAAATAATGAATAATTGATTGTTAGCTCTCAGTTTATATTTACAACACATGTATAATATAAATCACTGTCTATATCGTATAAGAACTAAAGAACATATAAACTGAAAATACGGTTTTTGAATCTATTACTTTGGGTCAGCAAAAAAATGAAGAAAAGATCCTGATGAATTAATCTCGTTATAAAGTGGGACTTTCGAAACTTGATCTTGATTGATCTCTTAGAAAAATTCTATAAAACCATATTAATATATTATTATTGTTTACTCCCAAGAAAACATGTAGTTTTTACACTTTTTTCACTCTCCTCCCTTTTCACTTGCCTTGTCACGATGTCCCAGCAAGGTAAAGATAAGCTGTGTAGGAAAATGCTGCCACCCTCTGGGGGGGGGGGGCTTTAATTTTTGTTTCTCACATTTTCCCTTGAGATTCCGGCTTTCTATAACCTTTTGACGGCCCCGACATCAACAAAAAAATAAATATTTCCAACAATAACGATATTATTACCGGTTTTAAAAGCCCTATATTGAATTTTTGAGTAAGGTAAACAACTCGTGGAATAATAATAACAACTATTACTTTCTACGAATCCATGCCCTGATTCATTCAAAAAAATCTGCGGCGAGGGGTAAAGCACTCAAAAAGAGTTGTGCACGGCTTCATTTTTATCGATTTCACTTGATTTCGTTTGATTCGCTTCATTTCGACTGATTTCGCATAAAAATTTCATGAAACTTTTTTTATGAACTAAAATTTTATGAAATCAAAACGATATCAAGCGAAGTCATACGATATCATACGAAATCAAACTAAATCAAGCGAAGTCATACGATATCATACGAAATCAAACTAAATCAAGCGAAGTCATACGATATCATACAAAATCAAACTAAATCAAGCGAAGTCATACGATATCTTACGAAATCAAACTAAATCAGGCGAAGTCATACGAAATCATGCAAAATAATTATGACAAAATCACTCGAAATCACTCTCTTTGAGTTTGTTTCATTTCGTTTGCTTTATGGCTATTTCCCTTGGTTTCGCTGGGTCTTTCCGAGGGTGAGCAACCCCTCGATCTGCTGTATAATCACATGATCAGTGCAGGCGGGACTGAGTAGTATACTAATAAATGGTTTTAGTTAGATCAGCTGTGGGAATATTGTAGTGATGTTGTGTTTTTATTTCGTATAGAAATCGTACGAATAAAATAATGGTGCATTAGCCGGTTTATTGTCCAGTGAATATGTAGTTGTGATAATTTGTTTTGTTTATATGTGTACGGTGTTTTTTTAACTATATTAAGGATTAAAAAGTGAGTTTTAATTTATTATTATTTGTTTATTTCTTCATATTTTATTACTAGATATGGTATCTATGATGTGAATATTTTGTTTGAAATATTTTATAACGTTTCCAGAAGAATCAAAAATAGTTCCACAATCTTAAGATAACGTTTATACTGTTTGAATCACTAAAAAAAGCAATAGTGTTAAACAAAGGAGAATTAATGTTCAGTTCAATAAATTAATTGCTGTTTAATAAAATATATTCCAATACTTGCAGAACCCGAGGGAAATATTTTACTAAATACCAATAACGATTATAATAGTATCAGGCAGTTGTATAAACTATTTGCATAATTACCAATTTTTATATTATTTATATTCCACTTATAATATACCAAAAAATATAGTAGGGATTGACGATGTTCAAAATTAAATGAAAGCAATAAAAAAACTAATAGTTAATTAATATGATAGTAAGTCGGAAATGTTCTTTATAAAACTTCATATTTCGTTAATATTGTTATAAACGTTAGAATTTTTTATCCTTTTTTTCTGCATGCAGCGCACGTGTGTAGCATGTAAATATGACAAATATTCCGTTAATATTTTACTTATATATTTGCGATTTAGCTATAGAGCAATATAAGTTAAATTTATACAACTACACGAGGCTGATTTATAAACATTTCCATGATTTTTTTCCTCTCTTCCGATTACGTGAACGCAAGGTCACAACAAATTACTTTAAAGCAGGAATCGAGAGGACAAAGGGATGAGATAAATATATACGGTATATAATGACGTTCAGAAAATACACAATATAATATCGACTTTTGATCGCATTACTGTTCATGAAATTACACTGTCTGATTTATAATAGTATGTTATAAATAGTTTGATACTATTAATAAGCAACATTTGTGTCAATAATATTATCCTGGATATGATACGAAGGTGGGTTGAAAAGTTATGTGCACCATAATACTTCTTCGTATGCCAGAAACCCTCCCTGAGTTTCTTTCATCATTTCAAAATTGTGAATAATTCTACATTTCTCCTATATCAAGGATAATTCTACATTTCTCCTATATCAAGGATTTGCAGAGGTATACGTATTATACTTCGATGGGATTAAAATATTTTTGTGACATACTCCGCTTATTTGTGGCATATTTTAACGAGATTTTAAATGTTAATACAGAAATTATTTAACTTCGTATCTTAATTATAGCTGGTATAAAGTGTTTGCCTCGCAAAGAAACGTGTGATATCCATAATTGGTACTTAATTAATAATTATGGAGTCCTTCCACTTTAAGGGCTACAGATTGACAGATATGGTGACCAGATCCCTTTGCAGGTCATGCTAAAAGTGATCACGCTTCTCATGGCTTAATTTTTTGTTTTCTTTGCATGAAAACTGCAAACACTTTTCTTTTAGTGGATTAAGTTTTAGTAATTCAGCAAATGTAGAATATTTTCATATATTACAGAAAAATCGTACCAAAGATACTTCCTTTACTATAGCCTACCTGTGATCATATTATTTCTTAAGTTTGGATGAATTTTATGTTGCCTAATTTTCCGAAAAATATTTTCCGCCCCTCTTTTTTTTTTACTACCAACAGAATTAATATTTTACAAACATAAAATCTCATTAAGTTGTCAATATCTTTTGAAATTATTTATTCATTAAACATTTGAAAGTCATTATAAATTTATATTTAGAACAATTATTGCGATAAATTATTTGACCATTGAACTATTTTGAAATTATATCATTAACTTCCTGCAATGTTCTTCAATTAATCAATTATTACTACAATTAATAACAATAATTTAAAAAAATTGACTGTGTGCCGTGCAGCAATGAGCAATCCTTGTACAGTATGTTTGTTTCGTGATACTGATAAAATATTTTTTTAATAAAACTAATTCTGTGTGTTTATAGATTTATATTGCTTTTTCTTCTTCATATTAAATTTGCAGATAAGAAATACCAGAAAGTTACTAACGACGTAAGTAAAAAAAAGAAACATGAAATAGAAATTAATAACAAATGAATTTATTGATATTAAACATTCTTATACTAACGTAATAATAATGTAACTCACACTCCTCAAAATAATGTCATTAACTATTTATATTAATGTATTAACACATGCAATAATGATATTGTCAAAAATAACAGAAACTTTATATTGTTATTTTGAAGGAACCTGGAAAATATACTTTTTGTTCACAGTCTGTTATTACGTTTTACATTTCAAACTTCGATGTACTTTTGTTCATATCATTATTATGACAGTAAAAATGTCATTGTACAAATGCCATAAAATTTATAGTAACAATAATATGACGACAATAATTATAATTAATGTTAATGATCCCAACTTATTATGAACTTCAATTTATACTGTTCTTTCTTCTTTGTTCAAGTGTGAATCAACTTACAGTTCTGTTGACAATCGGAAACTACGTCATCTCATTTAGTCTTTTATTGTTATGATCTTCTGCTGATGGGGTTAAATGATTCCTTATAGAGATTTAATTATCTTTTTAAGTTGAACAGTCATATTTTATATTAGTAATTTTAATTAAGTAATTAGTGTAATGTTGTTCATTATGATATATCTGGTTCTCAACTGCTAATCCAGGCATTCTGGGACATAGGTAAAGTCGAGGGACGTTAGAACTCTGTGTGAGTTACTGGGATACTGCCATATTAATAATGAATTTTAAATTTAAACGAAAGAATTACAAATCTCGAAATATCGAAAGTTATTAACACATTATATTGAAGTATTGGAATAAATTATTATTTACTATTCAATTCAGAGGAAGTCTTGGCATATCTCGCAATATTAATGTAAATGTCAATATTGTCAAAGGTTATTATATTTTAGTAATTATACTGAATATTGTGGAGCACTTTAGGATTCAACCGTCTGGTGGTTTAGTACAATTGATACAAACTAACTGAAACCTGACACCTATCCAGAACAAGAATGTTGGTGTAAGAAGAGTTCTTCCATTCTTTGGTAAAATCTTTAAAGTACAGTATGATACGATGAAGAAATTTTCAAATTAGCAACTTTGTATGATTTTTTGGCTTCATTGAATCATATTTTTTTATGCCTCAATTTATTGACGTACCTGTGTCGTTCCACGTCTCAAAGATAAATTTAAATGCAACCTTTGAAAATTCAGAATTTTTGCCACAAACTTTCATAACATTCAAATAAAATTTTAGAAATCTTGCAATATAACTTTATGATATTTGCCAAAAAAAAAATTCAAACTTTAATAGTAAATAACTTACAATACTTCAATATAATGAATTAATTTTTATATTGCAAACGTACATTTACACTACACCGTCCGGTAAATATTTAGGTGGGTGCAATCTTCCTAGATACAGCGTATAAACAAGTAGAATTAAACGCCATCGCCGTTAATATAGATGCGACCTTAACAG
>JAQIWE010003565.1:0-11674 GCA_034698565.1 Campodea plusiochaeta | reverse complement strand
ATTATTTCCCCCTGTGTAGCACGCTGAGACCCCCCCCCCCCACCTCAGTTACCATCTTGGGAAAACCCCTGATATGTTTTACTGCAGATTTTGATTATAAATTGCAATAACGTGATATTAGGTCACCACTATAAAAACATTGGTTTCAAACATTTCTGTAATATCAACATTATAATTTCGTCTATATTTTAAGATCACTGAAATGAATAACTATTCAAGACCATGAACGGATAACTCTTATGTAATATATATCTGAAAAACTTACTCTTAAGATATGAACTTTTTTTTAGGAAGTGTATGTTTTATAAAATATTTTTTATTGCAATATAGATCAAAAATACTGATTATATACTTGGTGAATAATATTATATATCAATCTATAAAAAATAGTATTCTCGTCTATATTATCTCATTTTCTAATTCCGTTGTATAAACGAATTCAATATGAACTATAATACAATATGAAACTATACATGAATTTCTGACTGAGCTTTTTCAACACATTAATCATTCGTTGAATTCGTTCCATTTTCTACCTCTGGAGATGAGTTTCATCATATCGTCTAATAATTCCCCCAAAATCCACTGTCAGTTGTGAGAAAGAAGTATCAGTAGAGATTTATTTTGCGTTCCTTCACCTTCTTCATGTGACAGAAGCAAACGGTGCTCCTTCCTTCGCAAACTTGACAATAAACGTTTCGTGATTATTTGCGAGCGGATCATCATTTATCATTCTTTTCAATATACAGCACGGAAGAGGCTGGTGAAGTATACTGTATATAGTGCATGAGGTATATGCAGCACTACCTCAAACGTCAATCATTCTACCACTTCATCAGCATTCATGGAATATTACAAATTAGTTGATGCTCGGCAGTATATTGAAAGAAAAAGAGAACCGTCAAAGATTGCTGTTGCTGTTGAACGCTGAAAGGGAACCAAAAGAATGTTGCATATTTTGGATGATTGAAACTACTCACAGCTACTTGCAGAATATTATACTAACAGTGTGAACGATAATTATGCCTCTCTCCTGTCTCTCAAAGTATTTAATTCCGGTAATTGTGGTTTACTGTCTTTCATTCTGTACTATTTAAAGTTTACGCTAACTTATTCTTTGATTCTTTACTTTACTAAAAACATGTTCAGATAATTATAAAACAATAACAAATAACAATGATGGTTTGAAAATGTATTTTGGTAAATTTGCAGCTGTAGATTCATTTCACTATCTTCTTAATATCCCTAAGATGGGGGTCAGATTTTGCACCGGTTAAGAGAAATATAGAAATATTTTGTCGCATTTGGTCGTTATGAGGTCGTTCGGAATATTTTTGAAAACATGATTTTATGATAGAGGAAGCGACAGTAACCTCTTTGGGCGATTTAACTTTAAAAAAAAAATAGGTCAAGTATTTACCAATATTCAACCTTCATTTCAATTTTTCTATTAAACTGCTACAATAAAGCGATGAAATACAGATTTTTGATTGCATATTTCACTCCGTACCATTTTTTTTTTAACCTCTGAGTCACCTCTGTGCCGATTCATCTTATCTGTTCTATCAGAAATATGGTTAGAGTCACATTATACCATCCTGTAAGTAAAAGAATTGCATAAAAAGAAAATCCATGTTAAGATTCAGTTTCAGTATAAAAATTTAGCCCGATTTTGTCTCAAATAAGGAGTGAAGTGATTCAAGATTCTTGATATTTTGGTAGTGTGTGATAACTCTGGACCTCACAGGTACATTCAAAATGGACATTTAAAACCTAAATGTTTTAATGGAATGCCTCTATTACTTTTGAGGTTAGTGGCTTAGATTTTTATTATATAAAACTACAAAATATATCAAACAGTTTAAAGTTACAGGAATTGTTTTACTTGGTCGAAATTTTCATGCATTGTTTCAAGTGACGATTTTTGACACTGCTTTGCTTCAAGTGACGATTTTTGAAGTGACGGTTGTACGTATAACAAAAGCCGCAGAGAAAACAACAGAATGTGAAATTCTGAATTCAGTATCGATATTAATGCTTAATTACAAAATCTGAGAGAAGCTGTAATATTTTGTTTAGAACTAAAATAACAAACTCCATGTTATTCAAATAGGAGTATGTTTATTATTCCCCAATAACAGAGGACAATAAATTTCTCTGATAATGACTCTTAATTGAAACTTTTATTTTATTGAAAGGGGACCATAAACTCTGAACAATCTTCTCGTTGCTAGGTTTTGTATGACAATCACACTTTTCTTGATTTTTATACATTTAAAAAAAAATTATCAGAGTTTTTTTATATACACTGTTTAAAAAATTAATTTTCTATCTACTTATAAACACTTTTTGTTCAATATGTGATGTAGAAACACAGAGTATAGGAATTTGTAGATTGTTCAGAGCTTATATATTTAGTTTAATCCTTTCAATAAAATAAAAAAAAATCAATTTACGTGATGACATTGGGTTTGTATTGGAAAAGTCATACAAAAGCCCTGTTATACGAAATCGGAAGTAAATTTCCTAAAACCTATCGTAAGGGCCTTGTAGAGATTCCCTATTCAAATAAGAATGTTGGTAACGCTGTAACAACATTGTTTGAGAACATCAAAATTCTGACATGTTTATGTACAGACGACGTTTGTAATCAGGATTTTCGTGAAAAACTGTAATGAATGTAGGAACCAGCAGATTAACATGTATAGAAACATATTCGTGCTATAAATGGTAAAAATTTCCTCTCAATCGAGTGAAACGTTTTGAAAAAATATACTTTAAATTGACGATGTGCCATAGTACATGGCTTGAACAGTAAAATATTTCAGAATATTAATATTTCACTGCAATAATATCTTCCATTTTTTCGATGATTTAATGAGGCGATCCCAATCGAAACAAAAACATAGAACTGCATAAAATAAAACTAATGTATTTTTCCCCCATAAAATCTTTTTCACTATAAAAACTGGAAAAAATTGTAATTAAGTTTACATCGATTCCACGAAATGTTCACAACAGTGTATTTAACCTGCTGCTAACATTTTTAGCTTGTTGGACGTGTACCACTAAAATATTATAACAAATGCTTCTAAGGAATATTGTAATATTAAACTTTTATTGTTTATTAGTATGGCACATAAGACATAATATGGGAAAAAGGAATTTGCTTGACTTCAAGATAGTCTTAACTGCTTTGTTTATTTGATTTCTTAAGACGATATAGGACACAAACGCATTTCCATGATCTTCAATCATATTAGATAATTTTTTTATTGAAAAATTCTTGGATGGTTTGCGAAAAACAAACAAAAAGTGTATTAGATAATATTGGAACATTTTATTTGTATTATTATAAAATAGCTAATTATTATAACTAAATATATTTCGTACTTTCATTTCTTTATTTTGTTTCGTCGTTTTATCAAAAATAAACAAGCGTTCGAAAGTTATAAATATATTGTTGACATAAACTGCTAAGTTGTTAGCTAAAAAGTTATTTTCTCTCTTTTTTTTCAGGTTGCTTGGGTTCGCGTGGATACTCAAACAATCTTGACAATCCACCATAACGTTATTACGCGTAATCAACGAATAACTTTAGCACACAACGACCATCGATCATGGTATCTTCAAGTGAAAGGAGTACACGAAACTGATCGAGGATGGTATATGTGCCAGATCAATACTGATCCAATGAGAAGCGTCATGGGATACCTGGAGGTTGTTGGTAAGAATACATTTTAGTACTGCAGTTAACTTTTTTTAAATATCAAAATACTTTTGAGTAATGCGTGAATTTTTTAATGGTTATTCAGTTTCTTTCTCTTGATAAAATGTCAATATGCAAAATTCATAGATTAGCTGTACTAAAATATAAAACATCAAACAAAAGTCACAATGAAAATGCTAATTACACTCATTGGATGCAGTGAACTACAAAATAATTATACATAGATAAATTATGTTGTAAACTTCACTGTTTATCTGATATTACTGGAACAAAGAATCAATGTGTTGTTTTCTCATTTATGAAAATAATATAATTGAAGTAGAGATAAACATTTTTAAGAGAACATTGAAAAATATATATCACGGCTTTATTTAACTTTTTCTTTAAGAATCTTCAATGGTTATAATTTTTCTTTTAATCAAATTTTAATGAAAATGCTATAGATACATCCCTCTGACTAAGATTTAGCCACTCAGTTTCACACATTACATACGAATTCATTTCAATTATTTGTTTTGTGTTCAAATAACACCATCTCTCACACAGATGAATACACAAATATTTACATCTCCAACAACTATCTAATTTCTCACAAATTTAATGCTATTCCCATTTCTCCTGTAATATAATTTCGTCTGGTGATAATAATAAGTGGATGTTTTCTTCCCTCATTTCTCAGTTCCTCCAAACATTCTCGATAAGGAAACTTCCACTGATATGGTGGTAAAGGAAGGTTCGAACGTCACGATGACGTGTAAAGCAACGGGTCATCCAGAACCATATGTTATGTGGAGGAGAGAAGATAATCAGGAGATAAGCTACAATGGAATTAATGGTAAGATTTCAAAATTATCTAAGAATTATTCAAATGAGGGTGTGGTTTACAAGGTGCTTACTGGGAGCATCCTGTAAGAGAAGTTTTCTTTCACTCCATTATCTTCCTCTACACTGTAATCCCAACGTGTATGGTTACATGAATAACCTCCCATGTTTTGCAACTCAGTTTAGGTTGCATGTTGGATTGACCCAACATAACATGTCTTAAACGTATAACAACGGAATTCAATGTGATTTAGAGAGCACACGACGTGTTCCTTTCACTTATGATCGGTTAGCACTACATCACACATGTTGGACCATTCATATTACATTTCGCTCGTGTGGAAAAATGAGACAGACATGCTCATAAAGAATACAGTTTATTATTCTTTATCTATCTAACATGCAGACTTTTAATATTATGGCATCCCATGTTTTTATTGAATTGTACAAGTAAGATGAACATAAGATTTTTGCAAACAAAAAAGGAAATCTTGCCAATTTATCTTTTGATTTTCATATTTGTGTTATAAGCGAATGCCGACGAACACTTTTTTTTATTGAGTTTTATATATGGCCAATTAAATATCGTACTATTATTATTATAGTACAAAAATATTGAAAATTTTTAATAAATTATTATTTATAAACTAACACTTGTTAGTTTAGAAACAACTGTTCCATGCAGTTCATGTATTTTCACATGCAAAAAAATTTACCGTGTAGGGGTTATTCTGGAAGGAAAAGTAAATATTATAGGAGCAGTATTTAATTTTGTTGCGTTCTTTATCTGAGCAATATAATTATTAATTTTCCTATTACCATTTTCAGTATAAATACCCACTTGTTAGAAAATTATATTGTAAATTCGATTGATTCGTAAGATATACGTATTATCCGAGCTTGGACGTTTTTGCATGCACTGAAGTGTTGTCTTTGTAGTTTGTACGGTAGAATGGTACCGTTGAGGAAAGTTTAAAAAAAAGTAAATGAAATAAATATTATGACTTCACTATTTCGTGCTTGTTGTGTTTATAAAAATTATCTTCTAAAAACTTGCCTTTCTTCTTGGAGTGTTTTTACAGCAATGTAGGAAGAAGTTCCTTAGTAGCAAATTACATAATATATCAAGTCAATGTGACTGACAACACAGGGAACGAAGTTTGTAGTGATTGTTAAGCGCAGAAGAAAGGCGAATTAATGTAACTCAATAAAAGCTCCTGAACAGAAGTGTACGTTAGGCATGTTATGGGTAGAAGTTTGTTTCGTTTATGTCCTGAGGGATAAAAATAAGACGGGAATGTTGTGGACAAAAAGCGATGTTTTCGTTTGTGCTCAGGGGGATGAAAGTTGCCGACCATTCGTTCACTGCTTACTTCTCAAACAAGAGGGGGGGGGCGTATAAGAACAATTGCCTGTCTTATACAATACAATTCAACAGTACACCTCCTTTATTGCATCACTACACTTTTGTACACATAATTATTTCTCCGAAGTGAATCAGAATTTAGATTTTAAATTCTAAATGATTTTTTAAGAGAAATCTGATAATCAAAGGAACTCTGGAATCACTAATTGATAAAATGTGATCGGTATAACATAAAAATATTATCGTGCTTTTGAAAAAAAAAGAACTGGACTATTTACAGTTATATGACTAAACCGATACTTTATGTTTTCCATAGAAGATTCTCATATGTTAACATAGCGGCTTGGACAAACACTCCAAAATCATAAACAATGAAATAAATCATCACTGAAATAATTTCTACTTAAAACTGTAAAAAATAACATAAAAAATTGTACTTAAGTAATCATAATGAACGTCATTCTGGAGAATGATCTTTGTGGCAAATAACCTTACGAAAGTGTGATCAACACAAATAAATAATATTATTTCATACTTTCAATTGAAAGGCGGTGAAGAAAGATTGCCATCTCCAACAAAATCTATTACATTTCATCATATTTGAATAACACATTAATTAATCGTTATAAAATGAATTATTTAACACAAAATTGTTATGTAATTAATTCACAACAATTTCTTCCATCATCCATCGTTTAATGCTGAACCTTCTGTCTCCTTCATTTAATTCAAGCTTTACACGAAAGTGAATTATCCCCCTTCTGAAAAGAAAGTTCAAGATCCCCCTTCCCTCTATACTGACGGTTGGAATTTGATTTTGTCTTCAATTCAATTACAGTAGCATGCAGGTGGAAGGATTAGAAAGGGGGATGTTTTCCCATGAGACGACCTCTACTTTTTGGACTAGTGCTGGAATTATGTGATAGATAATTGGGAAACAATAAAGTCTCTCTCTGCTACATTTTGACCGTCTCTACAACTATTAATTGCCTTCGCTAATTCAAGATGACAACTTCTCCTAAATGGGAGCAATTTGGTTTTAACGTCTTAAGTACTGTAGAGAGTATATAATATTTTATGCAGGAGTATAATAGGGCTATTATCACCGTATGAAACTTTCTTTGTCATCATAATATACCCATTTCCTCGACAGTCTTTCAAAACAACTACAGACAATTTTTCAACAATAATTAAATTTTGTTCGTTTTAATTTTTAATTTTGTTAAGCAATGTCACAGGTTAATGTGATTGAAAAAAAAAACTTTAACGCAATATAAACTTTTAAAAATAGGTTAAGGTGATTGAAAACTGACTGCATCTTATTTTATTTTATGTTATTTTATTCTCAATATTTTCAACAGGGCCAACCCTGTTACAGAAAATGTATATTACTGTATAAAGCAAAAAGTGTCAAAATAATTATTATACTACAATAAAGGCATTATACAACACTAATGCGAGTATACAAGGATGAATATATTCTTATTGAAAGATAATACAGACCACACATTGATAAATAATAAAACAAAAGTAAAAAAATCTATCGAAATAAACTCTAAAGTTTTTTTTTTTTTTTGTAAACGCACGTTTTTTCCGCATGAGCGCTGTTTGTACTGTTCTCATATCTGCTGCTTTAATAGCATGGGATCGCGAGTTGAAAATCCATTTTTCAGAGGTTCCAGTCAGACATACGCCTTAAAATTATTTTTGTAAACCATTTGAAGGTGTAACTTGTTAAACAAATAACTTTCAAAACTAACCTTTACAAGTTCTTTTCCTGATAATTTCAGCGCTCCTTTCTCTTCCAAAATAGAAAATTCCGAAAACTTATATTTATATGACCTAATTTAGCACTTTTAAGTTCTACCTACCAAAAATCTGCAATAATTCCCACCTTTGGTTGTTATCGCTGGTTATACCTGTGAGTGAACAGTGTTGCCCATCTCTTATTAGTTTTCCCGAGAGTTTTCCACTATCTTTCCCATTAACATGAATATATAATATATTTTTACATACATGACATCATCCGAAAGATGATAATGGTACATCGTATCATAGAATATATTTTATACTTTGTATTATACCACAGTTATAACGTACTGTGTATTATTACCTTTTATTGAATATATGATGTTCATTGGTAATATAATGTATATGAAATAAATAAATATTATTTTATAATTTACTGTGGTATTGTATTTTCACATGGATAAATCAGGAATGGTAACAGACCTATAATGTTCCTTTGGGTTTCTTGTTTGTATAGTCGGTATGACTACAGCAGTTTATTGAAGGAGCATAATTATTTAGGAAGAATGAAAGGAAAGTGACAAGAAAGGAATGGAGTAACGATACTACAGGAGAAAAACTACTCCAAATTTGTTTTATGTGCGGCAACGTCAATCTGCTATGTTTATTCAGAATAATACCTCATTTAAAAAACTTTCATCCATATTTTTATTTCTCTATTTACTAATATTAAATGGCTTATAATATTATGGCAGCACTAACTGTATTATGGCAGCACTAACTGCGAGGCTATTTTAGCTGAATAATTAAATGTAAAATAGTCTAATTAAAACTATTTGAATTTTATTTTCATTATTACTCTCAAAGACTTAGTTAATCTGAATACTTTCCAACGTGAGTCATAATCATTCAATATTTGCTTAATACTAAACATGCAGTGCTTTCTTTTCTTTCCATATATTTACTTCTCATTAAGAAAGGAGAATCTCGTATGTAAATACTATTTATTCCTTGGCGTATAAAATGTATATAATTTTTTCATTGAATGAGTACATAATTAACTGTCTATAACAGTTAATTTTACTACAAAGCATTTATAAAAGTGTGAAAGGTTAAAATGGTAAAAATAGTACCGTTTACTTTGCGATTAAACATATATGTCAGATTATTTTAAACTCTTGTTTTCATTGTTATTAGGAAAACATGTGTATCATCACTCCTCGTAGTTGACCAATATCCTTGTAGATTATGCAACCTATACGCTTCAATTAATTGCCGGATTGCCTTCTCAACAGGTTTATTTTTAATAGTGTTTAATATTTCTCGAAAGTGCTGAAAATTTATCAAGTTAATTTAGTAATAATATTAGCATGTAATGCACTCCATTTTTAAAGCAATTATTAAGTAGTCCGTTAATCAGCATTAAAGAGCAAAATTACATCGACGGCTGGCAAAATCTATACTATTATAATGTCATAATAATGTAAAATCTGGATACAAAATTTAACAATGTTCTTAAAATGAACTATGGATAAAAAATTTTGTTTAACAAAGTGATACAGAACTCAGAAATGCCGAAAAAGTCGTTTTTACTAATTTTGTAATGTGTTCTATTATAAACAGTGAACTTTACGTTACTTACAAATAACGTCGTCTTAATTCTGTAATCATTTCTCTATACAATGTTTTCAACGTACTCCTATTTAATACTTTATTATTTATTAAGTAGATAGTTCTAATCATCGAGCATTATTTCTTAACAAATACAAGATCGTTTAAAAATATTTTAACACTAACGTTATTAATGGAGCGATATTATTTCATCCAAACTCTGTCCTTATTTGCTTTGCATATTTTCATGACTCATTAGTTCAATTCCAATTAAAATATGAGAGTAGAGACTACACTGATGATGCTCCTAATTACAATTCCATACGAATTCCCCATTCGATTTTAGCCAGCTTTTTCTTAATGAATATTTATAGCGTCGCTGAATCTGTGGCTGTCAATCCCTTTTAATAAACGTGTTCCATAGCGGTGACAAATCAAATTAAGGGAATAAGCGAATTAGGTCAGGAAGTGACACTGAAATTAGAGGCAGAGCAGTAATTTAATAAATATACATAACGAATGGAGGGAAACAGAAATATTATTGACGGTAATGTAGCTTATTTATTTTTAATACCACTTTGAAATTATTAAACGCTGAATAATTGTAATTAAATCTGTTGAATGTATTACTTTAAATTTTTACATTAGTGTGATAAAGTACATTTTATGGGCACTTACAATTTTAATTATATTTATTAAAATAATTTTCGTCATCTCTGTCGATCTCTGTAAAGTTAGAATAAGTTTGTGTTTTTTTATTGGAAACATTAGAATACAATTAAAAAAATATTCAGGTATTTCAAGCAAATGCTGCAGTGAAGCTATACAGCTTTTTCATAGTTTTCCGAGGAACTCATGCTATGTATTAAAAAATGGCATTTGGAAAAGATGAGTTCATGAAGCTAGTTTGCAACATACTGTAAAAAAATTTCTTCAAAAATCAAAAAGAGTATAAGACGGTTGATTTCGTTATAAAAATTAATAACTTAGAAATAGAAATGTTGCAGATTAATTCTAAGCACTGTTTACAACATATTGTTATCGGAATTCTACAGATATACAAGTTGTTTACGAATTTAGTTAAGACACTATTGTAAAAATAGGAGCTTTCGTTATTACGAAGTCATTTCATTTTCATAAAATAATTCTTATTGTTTCGTAATATAAGTCACGATGTACAGTTTTTGTGTTAATAAAATAACAATGATCTATAAGAACGAAATACAGTACTATGACTGAATTATTACAATTTTCAAACAGTAAAACTTTGTTTCGTTTTATATAACTTAGAACAGATTTAATACGGGGGAAATCTGTAAAACAGTCGCATATTTAACATTAAGGAGATACGTTTTGTATTTACTAATAAAAAATGCTATATTTTGCATGTAACCGAGTTTTCTTATTTTATTTTCGCAGTTGATCAATTATACCTTCTAACATATCTGATCCCTTCTAAAATTTATTGGTTGATATCTTGATAACATTCCTACAGTACATGCGCAAAAGAACCTTTTCATATAAGAATAGAGAGTTAAATTAAATGTATAATAATGCTATATGATGTGCATTAAATTAAAAGAAATTTATTACTTTCGGCTCAGCTCAAGCAACCTTTTTCCCTTTATAGGGCCTACACTCATTTGATGTTTCAACAAATATTTTGTAAAATTTAAAAATATTTTGAACTATTGCGTTGCATTTGATACCTCAATAAGCACCGATCATATAACTAGATAAAATGACTTGATTTTTTTACTGTTCTCTTTCGCCAAGATCGCTTCTTCTCATGCTGGTGGTTCCATAACAAGGCCTTTAAACCTTGTATTTCCATGATCTTCTTAAAGTCGATTTCTTTTCAGCTGAATTTCCTCCTTCATTCCAAACCGTCTGGATTATTCTTCTCTTCTTTAATTGCTTTCTATAATACCGTGTAGGGCGGAAGAAATAAAAAGAAGACATTTTAACTTCTCTGTTCTACAAATTACAGTCTTTTAGATTCCCCCGTTGTGCTGGACGACAATTCTAAGGATTTGCAGAGATTTGTCCTTGGAAGCTTCAACACAAAAGATGGGAAATTACTTTAATTTTAAAATGGATCACACGTGCTCATGTTTCACCTTCTCTCTTGGGTAATTTTTCAAACTGCTGAAGATGCTTGTAGAAGGTATTTTGAGGAAGTGTTTTGTTTTCGTTAATATCGGTGCTAACAAAATCATGAAGTAATCCGAATTATTTTTTCTCTGAGGGAACTATTTCAGGTGTCCGACTGGGATTTTTCTGAAATTTTCATAAATCATTCTTGAAGGTCCACATAGGTTGCCTGTAATGTCATTCGACGCACTTCTCAAAAATAAGGGAGAAAATAATTTTCAAAGTTTTGGGACTTCAAAACA